>JANHFM010002491.1:93479-106508 GCA_032468115.1 Grayia smithii | reverse complement strand
AGGAGGCGTCCACACTGCCACCTTCTCCACTGTGGGAAAGTAGGAGGGGGGATTTGGTAGAGGGGGATCATAGACAAAATAGCATTCCTCCCGTCGGTCAAGGTCAGGACAATCCTGCATCTGGAGAAGTGGTGTGGTTGGAGTGAGGTGTCGAGATGGTATGGAAGGTGATTGGAGCATGTGGTCGACTGATGATGGAGGGGATGGTTTTGGGGGTTTTGATATCCTGAGGGAAAATCTGGAACTCTCAGATTCAGGTTTTCCCAGATGTGCCAGTTTACTTGCTCAAATAAAGGAGAATTTTGAGAGATGTTTGCTTCAGAATTTTTCATCAAAGAGAGGTTTTCTGGAATGCTGACAGTATAACTGATATTCACCCAATTGTCTTCCTTCCTCATTTTTGCTCTATAGCATTTTATGTAAACAAAAAAAGTAATTTCCCCCTCTGTAGCTAACATGGTGCCATTCTTAGCAGCCGCTAGAAAACAAAGGATGATTGGCATACTTATTTTATATTACATCCCTGCCTTTATGTGAAGGGAATTGTGGAGGCTCAGATCTGGTTTTGTATTTACTATTTTCTTGACAAAGAAATACCATGCTTTGCCTTGAGAACTGAGATTAATGAATTTAATGCCCATCCATGATATGGAGAAAGTTATACCCTTAATTAATTTACTTTCTGGGAATACTAATAAACAGACAATACAAATCTCATCTTATTAAATTTTCTGTATCAATGACATCTGTATCCACTGGTGTATTAAGAATATATACATGATTGCATTTTATCTATATTTCTTAAATGAAAGGTATTTAATTCTCTTAGAGAGTTTTGTATATATGAGAAAAATGGAACTTTAAAAGCTTCAGGAAAAAAAAATCTATCAAGCACTTTGAAACACAGCAGACACTTGAAGCAATTTGTGCCTATAAGCAAAATGGGACACTTAAGGCAATTGTTAAATTATTAATAATAAAACTATTCCCTGAGAAATTTTTACAAATAAGTAATTTATAAAATTTCTTAATATTCAAAATTGGAATGGGGAATAAAGATAAAATTCATTTCATTTAGTGAGCTGGTAACAATTAGCAAAGAGATTGTAGCTGAAAATAACTAAAATAAAGATTCAAAGACTGTGCTGAAAAGCTAATCTGGAAGGTCAACAACTTGGCTTCAGATCTAAATATTTACTTAATTCTTGGTGAGTAAACTGATTGGTTCAATTCCCCACAGGAGCTGAAATAAGAATTATTAAAATAAATCCATGTTTTCTCCCCACATTGTTTTAGAAAAGCATAGGTGCATTGTTATCTATGAATAGATGGATATATTTTGTAACAGAAAAGTCTACATTAAGAGAGGAAGAGGTGGATCTCTGAATAATGTATCTCAAGACATACCAGATTATCTAATAGCTACTCAAAAAAGTTATCAATGGGTTAAGACTTTTGTGCGGAATTTTATCAAAATCCATTAATCTACTCATAAATGGGACTAGAGACTATGCAAGTTTTTAAAAAACAAACAGGGAAAAACTCACTAATTTGTCCACCCAGATAGAGTACTTAGCTTTTATAAGTTCCAGTGCAAATCTAGGTTCAACTAATAATATTCAAGTTTGTGTGCCAAAATTAGGGGTGCTACCTGTTTCTTTTTCTCCATTAAGTCCCTTAACTTTAATAGTTACATGGCAATGCTGACAATACCTTTTGGCATGTATAGTCAGATAAGTGGTTCATGTGATACAAAATTACAAAAATGAGACATTTCATTGATTAAATTAATATCAGATATTAAAACTGGTACAAAAAACCCCCGACAGGTATGGTAGTACACCAATGGGAATTTTCACTTTTTCTCCTTTGAAAACCTGAGAATCCAAATTTCAAAAGCAGTATCCACAGGATTTTTTTTTAATCTCACAAAAGCATATGAAACCTTGTTAATCTTTTGTACAGTTCTTTGGTATAACTTAATGGAGCCTTGGTGGTGCAGTGGTTAGAATGCGGTATTGCAGGCTGACTCTCCTTACTGCCAGGAGTTTGATCCTGACTGGCTCAAGGTTGACACAGCCTTCCATCTTTCCAAGGCTGGTAAAAGGAAGACCCAGGTTGATAGGGACTATATGCTGACATTGTAAACTGCTTAGGGCGGGGTGTCTGTAAAGCACTATGAAGCAGCATATAAGTCTAAGTGCTATTGCTATTTCTTGAAAGATGTTCTCTTTCTATTATAAATCATGTTTCATGTAGAACTTCCCCTTTCGATCTTGACATTATCAAGGCAAGATCAGGGATTGCAAAGATGCGAGCCAAGCATTTATGGTCATGGCAGAAGGACCAGCATTTGCAAACCTGATCCTATTCCCATAGTTCTTTGGCATTAGGCAAGTACTTGAACATCCCTGCCTTTCAATAGATCCCTGCCTTTGAATCCCTGGCTATGCTGCTTTTCAGCTATGCTGCTGAAGTTTGCTTCTCTTCATGTTTTGTTAGCAAAATAATGCTTAGAATCATCCAATGCAGATTGGAGCCCTACATGGAATAAGACATGCCAGATGTTCAAACTGGCTTTAGAAACAGGCAAGGGACACAAGACATTATTGCTGATGCATGCTGGATAATTGAGGCAGTCAAGGAATGCTAAAAAAGAAGTCTTGTGCTTCATCATTTATAAGAATGCCTTCAATTGTGTTGATTATGTCAAAGTGTGGAGAGTGCTCAGAAAAATGAGAATCCCAGAACATCTCATTGTCCTCATGAAAAATTACATACAGGTCACAAAGTCACAGTACAGACAGAAAACCAGCAAATCAGCCTGGTTCCAGATTGTCAAGCAGGGAAGGGGGGCATCAAGGCTGTATACTCTCACCTTATTTATTAAACCTATAAGTGGAATATATATTAAGAGAAGCTGATTGGGAAGAAGATGATCATGGTTTAAATATTGGCGAATGAAACATCACCTATGATGTGCTGATACCACTGTGCTCATAACTGAAAATACAAAGGATCTAAAAGCCCTAGTACTTAAAACTCAAGGAACACAGTGAAAAAATAAGACTAAAATTAAATATAAATAAGACCAAATTAATGTCAATGGGTAGAACAACCAAACTGAATGACAAAGACGGTATCAAACTGATGGATAGTTTCAGCCTTTTAGCATCAATCATCAATAGTAAAGGAACAAGCAGTCAAGAAATACACTGCAGATTACTTCTTGGTAGAGGAGATATGATAGACTTTGGACAAGATATTTTAAGGCCATCATATGTCTATACCTTATTTGTAATGTGTCTTTTTACTTTTCATAAGCTTACTTTGTCATCATCCCATTATCATTTTTATTTATGTGTAGCCATTTTATTTTCATTTTTTTCAGTATCATATTACATTATCAAATTACAAAACTGGAAATTTTTCAATTCTCATGATGTGGATCAATGGACAAAGGACCTTTTGAAGCTTGCAGCTGATGAGCAGATAATTTACATAAAACTGTGTGAAAACATCAAGCAGATGAGGAGTAGACAGCATGTTTCTTCTCCTTGCATTTTGCACAGTCAATATAATTCTGTTTTATATCATTTTCTTAGATAGAACTAGAACAGGAAAATTAAGAGGTGTCAAAATAATTGATTTCTCGAGGTCCCAATATACTTACCTCTTCTTAACACTGAAAAACCTCTCTACCAGACTGACCTTTATTTATTTTAAATCTCTTTAGCAATAGCACTTAGACTTATGCTTGATAGTGCTTTTACAGCCCTCTCTAAGCGGTTTACAGAGTCAGCATATTTCCCCTAACAATCTGGGTCCTCATTTTACCCACTTCAGAAGGATGGAAGGCTGAGTCAGCCTTGAGCCGGTGAGATTAGATCTGCTGAACTGCAGCTAGCAGTCAGCTGAAGTAGTCTGCAGTACTGCACTCTAACCACTGCACTCTAACCACTGCGCCACTTTGGCTCTTTATCTATTTTAGTAATTGTTAATAATAAAGATGATGCATTTCATGACTGTCTTTATTTTGAAGAGCACCTGTGAGACTCACATCAACCTTATGGACACTTTTCAAAAGTAGGTTTTCTTAAAAAGCCAAAATAATTGATGCTTTGAATGGAAGTGTGCCTAAATATCCAGAAAATGAAACCAAGGTAAATTGTTATGGTAGAGAATATCTGAGAAAGAAGGCAAAGGGATAGCACAGAGACGCTTTTGATTCCGTGTATATTGTAATAAACTATGGCTGTCAAATCAAATGTTTTATGGATAAACAGAATCTCTATCTGTGACATACATTTTGCAGGCATCGCATAGTATACTCTCAAAAATGTAATATTAGATTTAAATGTTTAATGCTGCTCAGATTTGGCTTCTCTCCAACAACAGCAAAGTAGGATAGAAGAGAGTATCTGAGGAAATAATGAGAGTTGAGGGGAACACATAAAGCTTGGTCATCTAGATACAAGTGGAGTATTTTAAGTAGGTATGCCCACGATTGACAGCCATTTTAAAAGTTTAACCTCAATCCATAGTAATTATTTTGTGAGAGGACAGAGCAGGCTCTTGTAATTCGTAACAGGCTTAAAAGTTCTAAGAAGTTGCTTGCTCTCAAATCATGGCAGAACCCAAAGGTGGAGAAATCCAAGCAAAGGAGAGAACATGCTTTGTTTTGTTTTGTTTTTTTTAAACAAAAGACCGAATGGGAGAGAAAAAAAAATAACTATGCAGTTGATGGAAGGAATCATATTGCGATATATTTTTTTAAAAAATCAATAATCATGAGAAAGAAAGAAGGGAAGGAAAAAGTATAAATATGAGTAGGATTTTGACAATGTTGAGACAGGCATAAACATTATAGTAAGGAGCCCAGGATATAGGCTTTGTCT
Organism: Grayia smithii; assembly: GCA_032468115.1. Lineage (NCBI taxonomy): Eukaryota > Metazoa > Chordata > Lepidosauria > Squamata > Grayiidae > Grayia > Grayia smithii. Next base: position 101,610 of record JANHFM010002491.1, on the reverse strand, counting down.
CTCACCCTATCTGAAAGTCTTCTTCAGCTACAACCTGTCTATCCTTTTAATTGCCTTTGTCTTGTTAATATTTTTAGTTTCTGCATTCCCATTTAAAGTGAGACAGCTCTCAGGATTTCTATAATAAATAGATTTGATGAGCCATTTTATTGTCCACAAGCTTTTAATAATTTTCATAAACAATTCACATGAAGTATAATACAATCAGCTTTTCTTTCTACATTTGATCAGAAACTGCCAGGGGAGTCAGAAAAATAGACTTCAATTCTATTTTCTCTCTAGCGTGTAGGATGATCTGTGGCACGTAATTTAGAATCGACACCCCCTCCCTTTTTCCCCCTTTTGCTGCCTTTTATATAATTTCAAACATTGATATCAGTTGGGGGCAATGGGAGCATCTTTAGAAGCAGACTGTAAAAGTGCAATTTATTCTAACACAATGTGGATAAATGTCAACTTTAATAATTTACTCAACCCATTGCTGATTTGCTACATTACCCACGAGAACTGTATTTCCTTTGCATTGTGTGTGGGACAATTCAGTATTATGCCTCCTAAAGGAATGAAGAATTGAGCTGTGCTGAGGATATATGTAAATGGCATTTGGCAGCAAATGACAATCTTTTCTAAAAGTGGACAAAATGCTTTGTAATATATGAGACAACTGATCATTTTACTAGCATTATTATCCATCTTTTTTCTAATGAGGGAAGAAACATTGCCCCTATTCTATTGGCTGTAGCCGCTGATATCAGATGTACCACTCTGCCTGCTAAGGAGGCATGTGGGCAGGTATAAATCCAGAACTATATGTGGATTGCAGATTTTCATATATTAATCTATTCCTTCTCATTGTAGATACAGATATTAAAATATGGAATTGTTATTTTGCTACTGCTGCTACTTGTCTTTTCCTCTAAAATTCATTTTAGGTGTCATTAATACTGTCAGGTATGCCTCCGTTCAATACTCAAGAAAGAAAACCCCCAACTCCATGGCTTTTAGAGAAAAGGTACTTTTACTGAGTATGAATTGAATGCAACAAAAAGAAAGCAAAGTCTGAGGCAAAAGGTGTGAAAAGCATATATTAAAACAATCCCTTTACCCACCCCTATATCCCCCCAGGGCAATTGTCCAATTCACATCTGCTCCATGTGTCATGTGGCCCTTTCCCTTAAGAGATCCCATCCCTTTGGTATGCCACGACAGTTAACCTTGGCCTTATCAGCATTCTGTGCAGCTATAGCAAAACACTGAGATCTTCTTCCTCCAGCACACTTCCCCCCCACCTCCCAAATCATGTTGCACCTCCCACCTCCCGTTTCATGGCAGCTGAAACGTAGCAAGCATCTTGAGGCTGACACAGGGGTGGGTTCTACCTACCTTTACTACCGGTTCTCTTCGTACACACGCGCTACCTAAAGCGCGCTACCACGCATGCATAGGAACTCTTTTTGAGAAAAAATCACAAAAAAAGTGCTCTGCGCATGCCCAGAATGCTATTTTTGCGGTTTCTACAAAAAAAAGGTAAGTTTGGCCACGTGGGTGGGCCCGGGTCCGGGACCCAGAGAACCAGTTCGGTGACGTCACAACGTCACCGCTACCAGATCACGCGAACCGGACCGAACCGGGAGCAACCCACCACTGGGCTGACAGACTATATCAATGAATGATGATAATTTGTTTATTTGAATCATCAAGGTAATGTCGATACTGTTATAGCTGTAATTTGTACCATGACATCATTTCTCGTGATGATATCAAAACAATTACCCTCTCACTAAATTGCAAGAATGCTTTTTTAAACCCTTTTTTTTTGCCCTGAGAAACTCTCAAAGCAACTAAGGAAAGATTCTTGAAATTAAATCAGAGTTAAATCCAGTGCAGGAAGACAAATCCCTTGGCGTCCAAAGGTAGCCTGACTTCCTGTCCTTGTGTGCACCATGAAAAAAAGGTTAACAAGCTGGTTACAATCATGGGCAGCATTATGCCAAAAGCACAAAGCATTTTTAGGAAGCAAGTTGTTGGAAAGAGGGTGAACTTTTAATGCATAACATACTGGCTGTTTACATGCACTTCTCCCCTCCCCCCTCGCTTTAAGGTGGTGGATAATTAGTCTATTGGTACAGTTGGTTTTTTAGGCAACCTCACAATGCCAAGGCAATATTTTAAAGATCTGGCTAGTTCTCCTTCATGAAAACCATCTCCCCAACTGAGTAAATTAAGAGCCCCAAAACATTTATGAATGCGTACCCGAAAGCTCATATTTGAAATACAGATCATTTTTTCCCCCTCTGGTCCTCTGGGATATAAAATAGAATTCATATTCCATAACAGATGCGCTCAGCTACTCCAAGATTGGAAAAGGAGGACATTTAAGCTAACCTTTTAACTGCCCCTCTCTGGTGTCTTAAGAGATTTGATGTACAGCTATTATCACCCAACTCATGGAAGTCAAACAACTCCCAGCTATTATTTCAGCAACAAAACTAACAGTCAGATTTCCCCATAACCCACCGTCTGGAACGGTTTACACATTGTTAATTCCTAAGAAAAGAATCAACTTTTCATTCCTCGTCCCCACCCCGCCCTATAGCAGAACATATGTTGATAAATGGGGACTATTTAGTAAGCTCCATTTTGCTTCTGTAACTGAGAAAGGAATAATGAGGGTACCAGTCAGACTGCTGAATTAATGATACCTAAAATTAGCTTAATTAATTAGTTTAGTTACTGAAACTAATTTAGTTAGCAGATTAATTAATGTTCATAAAGAAAGTTATTTGAAGACAAAAGCCCTGGCAGTGCCTAAAAGAGCTGAATGATTGCATCAAGTCCTCAACTGTATCCTTTGAAGGTTTTGGGAGATCTGAGTTCAAAGAATGAAGACTGATGTGTTTGTTTTTTCCATGCAGTTTTCTGATAATTTGTTTCCTTATCTCAATTATATCATTGACATTTTACTTATATTTTCATTTTCATCATTATATGGTGAAAGAGGAGGCAGTCCCTAAATAATGAATAGAATAGAATAGAATAGAATAGAATAGAATAGAATAGAATAGGAAATTTTTAGACTTTTGTCTGTCTAGAGCCTCTCTAAAGTATATGAATACACACACATTTGTTATCAAATGTTTGACATTTTGTTTTTTGTTTTTTAATGTTTTACATTAAGACAGGAAATCACCATGGAAGAAATTATGTGTCTGGTTTTATGTTCAATCTCACTGTGTACCATCATAGGATCTATAAGCCTGGAGTTGTTTTCTTGATGCCAAGACCTCTCTGGGATGACTGAAATAAGATTACTTTCGACCATTTGTCTCTGTTTTTGCATGAAGCATCTCTTGAAATTTTGCATGATTTCTCAGTTTTGCCATTCCCCCCCCCCAAAAAAAAAGAGATGAATTGATACCATCTGTGTTGATACGTTCAGAATGATATTTTTCCTTTTAGTCAGCCATAAAGTAAAATTAGATTTTAGATTAGTTAAGTAATAAGCTAGTGTATATTCATGTAAGAACTTGCCAATACAAATCCCCCTGTTGTACAGAAAGTTTTCTGCAAGCAATGCAGGGATGCTAGCATACTCTTCAGGGATGTTAGGATTATTTTGTGTTATATCTCTGGTTTAAGGATTCCAACTTTAATCTCAATTTCTTAAAAACAAACAAACAAACCCTCAGAGCAATAGCTTTAAAATGGGAATTTATTCAATAAAATATGTAGAGAGAGAGCTATTATTTATAATGCATTGCTAACAATACATTAAACAATTATAACTCCACCCATCATGTTGGATTTGAATAAAAAACCCCAACCTTTTGAGCACCAGGGAGCAGATCCACGGAAAAAGTTTTTCTACAGTTCACGGACTGGCGTGATTTCATGTGCTACCTAGATCCCCTACATGCATAGATGAAGCTTCACTCGCTTGTGCAGCCCAGTTCCCAGGCTGTGGTACCAGTCCATATCTGGGAGTTGGGAGCACCTGGATTAGAACACACAACTGAAGATGGAAATTATGTGGGAATGTGGGAATATCAACAATGGCATACATCAAGTTTATCAAGATCAGTTGTATAAGGCAAACACAGGAATAAATATAGCATGCATTCAGCAAAGGAGATGGGTAATTGTCAAACTTGTTGGCAATGTAAATGTAAAGAGGAAACTTTCTGCCATCTTTGGTGGACTTGTGATAAAGCAAAGAAACACTGGCATAAGATTTATATTTTAATACAGAATATTCTTAAAGTAAAAAATCAAGTCAGAGACTTTTCTTTTAGCCTTAATGACAAAAGAACTGGAATTTTTCTGTTATGTATGTTGATAGCAACAAGAACGCTTTATGCACAAAAATAGAAGGATACTTTAATTCCTATCATAGATGAATGGCTGGAAAATCTGAGGGAGCTAGCAGATATAACTAAACTAATTGTTTTTATGAAACCAAAGAACAGATCCAACTTTGTTTCTACTTGAAATCACTTGTGGATTTTGTTGCTTGAGATGGAAAAAAAATGAAACTTCGACTTAAATATGTAAAAAGTAAAAATTTGAGACTCTAATGTTACTTCTTTATTCTACTGTGCTAAAAAAAAAAGTTGGAAATCAATGCTTTTTCTCCCCCACCCCTTTCCCACTATTTTCATTTTCTTTCGTCTGTTTATTATTTATTTATATTTTACAAATAAGGTGGCAAACGTATCTTAATAAGCTTAATGAAATTATTAATTAAAAAAATAAAGTATAATGTTTATTTATTTTTAAATTTTATTCATCCAATTTCGAAACTGCCCATCTCACTCATTGGGGGACCACATACACATTTCTTCATATTAGATTCAAAAAAAGAAATCACAGCAACATACAAATGAGGGGCATCTGTTTGGGTAGAGAGTTTATTTATTTATTTATTGGCCCTGCAAAATTATAAATACACACATATACGCAACATTCTCCTTAAGTTGTTTTACATTATTTTTTTTCACTTGAATAGATATGATAATACTATTTTAAGGCATTCAGGCAGAATGATTCTATAGCCCAGATTTCACTTTTGTGTGTGTGTGTGTGTGTGTGTGTGTGTGTGTGATACATGACTCTTCCAAATATATTGGAAATGCAGCTCTCCAAAGTCCCAAGTTACAGTCTAAAGGTGCTGAAGGATACTGCATTAGGGAATGCTTATGCTACAGAATCCAAAGATCATATAAAAGGATTTATTCATGCTATTTTTATTGCCTTACCCTGATAATGAAAACTCTAAAAGCTGCTGAATCTGTGCCAAAATCTCTGCAAAATTGTCTACCTCTTCTTAACTTTTTATATGAATCCTAAGTAGTTCATGGTATAGGATTTAAAAAAAACAAAAAACAAAATGTGTATTTAGTAAATAGAAAATCAATACCAGAGGTTCTATAAATATATGAAAAAAGTAATTGAGGCTCACAAAGCAAACTTATCTTTTTCTGGTAGAATTTCAGTCAAACAATGGAGAACACAAAAGACAAGCAAAATAGCATTTTGATCAACATTCTAACAAGGAAGTTAAACAAATGCCTTCCTTGGCACTCGCCAGCATCATTACTGAATTTGATGGATTATGCTAAATATTTTATTACTAAACAATAATAGTTATTTTAATTCTTAATTATAAATCATGGAAAACAGGCATGTAGCAAAGTACCACGTCAGCCTCCGGTGTCATCTTTATTCATTTTACAAAAAATGCCTTAGGGCCCCACCTGAACTCTATAGATATTACAAAATAAAGATGTTTGCTGGATGCAAATCAGTGCCCTGGAAAAAAAATACAAAAGTAAATGGCTGTGAGAATGAGAACTAGTAATGGGGATTTCAGAAAATAATCTTAATGCTGCTTCTTCCAGTAAATGCACATTTTATGACTTCAACATCTACCATGAAAACCATCTTAGGAGTCAGCAAGCCTTCCAATGGTAGCCATTTTGTGAGGCCACTTATGACATGCTCTGGAGAGCCCAATTGTGCCTACCTTGGGGTGTAATATCCACTTCAATGGTTTCAGAAGGCCACTATTTTGCAGTGACTAGAAACATTCAGACTCTTGGAAATGGGAAACTGTTATTCAAAAAAGAAAGAAACAATCATGCAATAAATGTTAGCTATTCAAATTTCTGACAGTACCTTTGTCATAAAACACTAACTGTAGGGTATAGTAGTCATCCCCCAGAGCAAAGGAGACCAGAGGACTTTCGAGCAGAAAATAACACTTTGCCACAAATCTTTAGGCAGTCGCGTTCTTTTTCTCTAAACAGCATTTTGAAATATCAAAACAGTTCTTGAAAAAAATATAAGCAGCCTTTCCTTTTGCATAATTTCAAACTATAATTTAGAAATAGAGAATGCTGCGTATGTGGTTATTTGGCTGTCAGGTAAATCTTTGAAAGGAAGAAAAGAAACACAGATAATACATTTTGAGTATTATCACCTGAGAAAAGAAACAAACATTATATACAATTTCATAGTTTGTTCTCTTTTTTAAAAAAAAGGGGGGGGAAAAGAATTTTAAGCCCATTTGGAATATTGTCCCTTGTTTATTTCTTTTTTATCCATCTGGGTTTTTTTCTGGTAGATGAAAAGACAAATGCTCCCCCAAAATTTTGTAGAATCCCAATATAATGGGTGGCAAATCTCCTAAAGTAACACTAAATAAAGTAAACATTGAGGTTTTTTCCTAAGGGTGAACAGGACTGAGTTATATGAAGCTCCTAATCATTAATTATAGAAATGGTCACTGCCTAACGGGTGCTCCCGCGCATGCGCATAAGCTTTTTTGACAGGTCCAGGGGGGCAGGTCTGGGATGCGTAGAACCGGTTTGGTGACGTTACAGTGTCACCACTACCTATTCGCGCAAACCGGACCGAACTGGGAGCAACCCACCACTGATGTTGAAGGTCTCTCAAGAAATCCCTAAGATAGCAGCAGACCAATAAAATTGAAGTGATTTTAATTATGTACAAATGTTTTCAAGAAATGAAACAAGTGAGCAAACCTTTTCATATTTTCTTTCTAGTTTTCTTTGTGAGAATTCCTTTGAATATCAGCATCCTATTTCTCTGTCTTCTCCTATTGAGAAGTAAGAATTGTTGTGTTTGATAGAGCTAAACACAAAGACAAGGGAAAGGGTCTCAATCAACAATATAAAAAATAGAACTAACTAGAAAAGAAAGATCTTTTTAAAGTCAAAGAAATCACAGGAAAACGTACATCTAATGCAAATCACAGGAAAACGTACATCTAATGCAAGACTGGAAAATAGAACGAAGATAATGGATGCTTTACAAATAGGAGCATAGCATGACAGAAATATTTGCAGAGAAAGAATTGTGTTCAGGAATGAACTTCACGAGACGGTCAAATAAGAAAGCAAGATGAAATACTTACCAAACTGTTTAAACCTTCAGGGGAAGCAATTAAAATGCTAACTGTTTTGTGTCAATAAATTAAAAGAAGACTGTTTGGCCTACACACTAGAAAGGATTATTGTAGTGCATATGCAGAAAGAAGATGCAAGAGACAATGCAAATTACCAAACCAATTGCTCTAATATCTTAGAACAACAGCAGTTTGCTTAAGGTTTTACACAGAGGAATAAAACCACAGATGATGAGAGAAACTCCAAATGAACAAACACGTTTAAGAAAAAGACAATAGTTTAGTTCTTCAATCTATTGTCAGATTATATAAGAAGGAGGCTTACCTTTGTTGAATAGAATAGAATAGAATAGAATAGAAGAATAGAATAGAATAGAGTAGAGTAGAGTAGAGTAGAGTAGAGTAGAGTAGAGTAGAGTAGAGTAGAGTAGGATAGGATAGGATAGGATAGGATAGGATAGGATAGGATAGGATAGGATAGGATATTTTATTGGCCAAGTGTGATTGGACACACAAGGAATTTGTCTCGGTGCATACTCTCTCGGTGTACATAAAAGAAGAGATACATTTGTCAAGGATCATAACGTACAGCACTTAATGATAGTTGTAGGGAACAAGTAAGCATTCAAATCATATTAGGAAACAGTCAATATAAATCTTAAAGATACCAGCAACAAGGTTACAGTCATACAGTCATAAGTGGGA
>JANHFM010002491.1:67174-79622 GCA_032468115.1 Grayia smithii | reverse complement strand
TAACTTATGTAAGCCGCCCCGAGTCTTTCGGGAGAAGGGCGGCAAATAAATTTAAATAAATAAATAAATAAATAAAATGTGCACAAAAGTTTCTAATCTAACTTTTATGAACTTTTGCAGTAAAAATAGACTTATCCAAAAACAGCTTTCATATACTTATGATCATTGCTTCCAGATTGATTAATATTCTAGAACCATTCTGGAAACAAACCCTAATTACATTAAATAGTAGCAATTATAGCATTAATTTTCATGTAGGTTTTTAACCTTTTTTATTCTGTCCTCACTTCAAAAGAGACCTTGATAGAAAAGGGTGATATACATCAAATTAATAAACAATCAATCACACAGCTTGTAACCTTTATATACTAATTAGCAAACCTGTATTCTGAGCAAAAGATGTCTATTAGCATGTTCCAGTTTCTTTTGTCTGTTCTCTAGTTCTTTCGTCCGTTGCTGTTCTCTTTGCAATTTACGGATGTAGTCCACAGAGGCTTTTAAAATAGTTCCCTTGTTCCAACGCATGTCTCTGTAAGAATAATCAGATCATTATGTCTATAAAGAAACACACAGCAGGTAGAAGCACATAGCTAATCTTAGCTGGCCTCAGAAACTAAATAGGGTCAGTTAGACTGTCTACAGAGATTCTCAATCATCCAGGTCATGGTTGTCCCAAAGATGCTTTTCCAAAAGGCAACTGGACTTTCTTGGGGTTTTTTTTTCTTGAAAATCTTTTGCTTCTGAAGAACTGAAAAAAAATCTTGGTTGACAAGTGAGAAGTTTTCAAAGAAAAAAACAAAAAGTCCAGTTGCCTTTTGAAGAAGCACCTTTGGGTCAGCTACACTGGGAGGTCAAAAAGCTACCAGGCTTTTTGACCTCCCAGGTAACAGCATCGACTAGAAGTGGCTCATACCCCAAGCAACTCTCACAGTTCAGATGAATTAAATTTCTTCAGCAAGAGGGTCAAAGGAAGAACACAATAATTCCAGCAAGTATCTACTTTGAAAGCAGGAACTGTATTTAGATGAATTAGGACAGGAGGCCTCTTATTCTTTTTATTGCATTTTTTCAATAAAAAAATGATTGATTGATTGATTGTTGATTGTTTTAGTAATGGATGGATAGACAGCTTAACCATCCAATAACCACTTTTCACAAACACATCCCAAATGAGGGCAATGACAACTCATTCCCATACTGGTGCTGAGAAAACCGTAGGCTGGTCAACAATTGAATATATGTTGAGGGCTCTTTAGTTTAAGGAAGAACTGTGGTGGTAAGAAGGTACACAACCCACACAATTGTTATGCAAAAACTACGCTCTCCAAAAATGTCATTGAGTAAGCCAGGAAACAAAAATGGTTACAACAAAGTAAATATTAAATCTAGTACAGGAGGGAGTGGATGGTTCTTTCACTAATAATTGGTAGGACACACTTTTGGTTACACATGGAATGTATCACTCTGCCTTGATGCAGAAAGGTATGCTTGTGGTACAGAAGCCACACTTGATCATGATGCTGCAGCTGCTCTGCCAATTGTAAGTAGGGTCTAATCCAGGGGTGTCAAACTGGATTTCTTCGAGGACCGGATCAGCATTGTAGTTCTACTCTGTGGGCCGGTAAGGGGGAAAATGGGATGGACGCCTCCTGCAGCACCCTGCCAGCCAAAACGCCCCCCCACACACACCTCATGTTCGGCCTTCATGGCCTCCTACAGCACTCTCCCAGCCAAAAACATTTTGGCCGGCAGAGGCACTGTAGGCTGGTCCTTTGATATTTCCAGGCTGGCCCCGCAGACCGGATTTAAGCACCCTGCAGGCCAGATGCGGCCCACGGGTTTTGAGTTTGACAACCCTGGTCTAATCAGACAGCCTTACAAGCCAATATTATAAATGCTTCGGAGCTATATTGAATGATATATCACAGAGGGGGAAAGATAGCTCAAACTTGGAAAGAAGCTAATATTACATTACTACCGAAGGAAGTCGAGATGTTACGAAGATAAAGAATTACAGACCAATCTCTCTGTTAAACAATGATTATAAACTTTTTGCTGCAGTTTTGACAGAAAGATTAAAGAAGGTTTTATGGGTACATATTCAATCTAGCTTTATGCCAAAAAAAAACCCGTTAAGGGACACTGTGAGGACTGTGTTGAACATTACTGAATATTTAAAATATCATAATGACAAACAGGCAGTTTTAATATAGGCATGGTTTAATGCATACTTCATGGAGGTGCTTCAAAGGTATACTTTTCCCAGAAGTAAAGCAGCCCTGTCTCCTCTTCCTCCTCCATTGTTACATGTAAAGTCTAAAATGAGGTATTTCTGCTAAATAGAACAACTATCCAATCATTTCTTAAAAGCAATGTACCTTCTTGGAGTAATTTATTATATACTTACGGGTCATTTGACTTCGGTATCAGAGTACCAAGTTCTTTTATGCGATCATTAATATTGAATCGTCGTCTTCTTTCAACTTTTAAGAAAGCAGTATAAAATTAGGAATCAATGATAGAAGAGAACATTTGAAAAAATAACAAACTACCTTTATTATTACCTGATCCCTAAATTCAATTGAAGTAAAATACTCTACAATAGATTTATCAACACAGCACAAATTGGGCAAAATAGAATCTCTACGCCATATCCACAGACTCCAAAAATCAAATTAGAACCACTTTAATTTTATTTTAAATTATTTTCTCATTTAGAAATTGTCACATCAGAAAAGATTTTGGCATAAATATACAGCAAATGCCTTTAGAGAATAAATAAATCCAGAGTGCCTGAAATTAAAAAAAGTTCTGTGACCTTTTAAAATAATTTAAATCTATGTAGCTAGATTTCTGTTATATTAAGCATGGAGAAGCCAACAATATTAAAGAAGTCTGCTTAAAAATTCAAATTAGGTATAATATTCAGATGGCTTTACAATGAATATATTTTATTATTTTCATCTAGCTATATAGATTTAACAACGCTCTACTCCCAGCTAACACATAAACTCTTTTAATTTATATCATTCATAATCCATTCTTAATTTTGGGAGCACAGAAAGGCTTTGGTACAGTGGAATCATAAAGATACAGTGTGATTGGATTAATATGCTAGATTAAAATGACTTTCTACTAGCCCTTTACTATTTGTGTTAAGGATGAAAAACAGTCAGGGATTGTATTATTTTATTTGATGTTTTCAATGACGCTTTGGCTTTTGGATTCCAGACAAAAATTATTTGGAAATGTAAAGGAAATCAAATATACAGTAACTTTTTAAGAATATAGTATTTTTATATTACAGAAGCTAAATGCTAAAATGCTGAAGAAATTATTACATTCCTTATAAAATAGGCTCAGTGTCAAGGTATCAAATTAATGTTTTTAAAACCAAGTAACAAAGCAACAAATAAATATCTAATTCCCTGTACAGAAAGCTCAATTGGACATTTAGAAATATTTAAGTAATTATATTTTCCTTCCATTATTATGAGAATGGGTTAAGTTAGTTTTTAAAATCCCAAAGACTGCGGGCTATTGATCCTTGTCTATTGTTTTTTGACCACTGAAAAAAACACGAAACAAGCAACTTACTTAAATTGTGATTGTCTTTCTTTTGTCTTTCTTTGGCCAAAGCTCTTGCCTCTGATTCTGTGGGAAATACACATGAGATGCATGTTAATGAAGTAGCCAAAATTAGTAAAGTAGTAAAAATTAAAAGGCAACATTCACAAAGTAAACTTTGATATTTCTCTGCTGCATTCTACTTCAAATATACACTGACTGACATACCTATATACCACCTATACTGCACCATAGCAAAATCTTCTGGTATATCTGGTATCTTTTCTTTTATGTACACCGAGAGAGTATGCACCAAGACAAATTCCTTGTGTGTCCAATCACACTTGGCCAATAAAGAATTCTATTCTATTCTATATTTCCATAGTCTAATATCTTGGATATTCAATCTGATTTATTAGAGATATGGTTCAAGTATAAAACTATGAAAGCCTATAGCTGAAGATAATGAATGTGCAGCATGATATTGTCTTTGTTCTTTCTTTATAGTATGGCTAGCTGTCATTAAAGGACCAATTTTAATATTCAGGGATATCCTTAGCAAGAAAATAAAATTTCTGAATGCAAAAGCGGGATTCAAACCCTCGGTCCATGAGGTGAAAAATAAACTCAACAAATCACAGCTTGTAGAAAAGTAGCATATGAGAAATAACATTCAAAGCTGCTTTTCTCTCCAATGGTCTGCTGCTTCAGCAACTACACTTGGTCAACTGGTGTTTTATGCAAGTATAATGTTGTTGATAATTGGTTTTCATCAATAAATGTGATTTGTGAAATCTCCTATTTTATGATGGTTCCAAATGTTATCTTTCCCCTTTCAGGAAGCCACACTTGCAGGGATAAATACAGAGGTGGAGTTTGTTAGATAGATATTTATCACAGAAAATCAGAGCTACCATTGCTAGTATCTTTAGAGTAGCGAGGAAAAACATGTAAATTGAGGACCTCTTTCTTGTGTGGACCTGGCATGCTGAAGTGTACTAATCACTCAAATCTAGTGTAGCTGTAATGCTGCCACCTTAAAAGTTAGAAATGATGAATCAAAACAGAGCTGGAAGGGACCCTATACCATTTCAGACAGGTGGCTGTCCAGTCTCTTCTTAAAGACCTCCAGTGATGAAGCACCTACAACTTCTGAAGGCAAGCTGTTCCACTGGTTAATTGTTGTCACTGTTAGGAAGTTTCTCCTTAATTCCAGGTTGCTTCTCTCCTTGATTAGTTTCCGTCCATTGCTTCTGGTGCTTTAGAAAATAAGTTGACCCCCTCTTCTTTGTGGCAGCCTCTCAGATACTGGAATACTGCTACCATGTCACCCCTAGTCCTTCTTTTCTCTAGACTAACCATACCCAATTCCTGCAACTGTTCTTCATATGTTTTAAAATATCCTTCATGCATAGTAACATATTAAAGTAACATTTTCAGTTGAGGCAGCAGCTAACCTGAGGATAACGGGCTGCATTCAGTTAAGCCTCCATCTGCCAGAATATTTTCCATCAGTAGAACAGGAAAGGAAGAGATTCCTCCTTTTTCGTGTACCCCTGTGTACCCTGCACCCTCAAAATCTTCTCCAGAAGGTTGGGGAACGAGACGGCCAAGTCCTGTTGCACAAGTATAAAAGTCATTTTGTGCAACGTTGGATTTTATCCATTAAAATATTAGGTTTGCTCCAAGGAAGCGGCATACTGTAATAATGCTAATACTTCCCTCCCCCAACTACTAATAAAAAAGCTACACATATGTTTTATTAACCATTGGACGAAGATCAACCATGCAGTGAAAGGTCTGTATTGGCCATTCCTAGATTATTTCCAAATATGAGTAATAAAGGCCTCTTTATTATAAAGGCATGATAATGAACAAATGCTGCATCTTCCTTAATGAAGCTGCATCAGACACAACGATGCCTTATCCTTGCTGGGTTTTTTTCCCCCCTCCTGTTCCTTCCTTAAGAAAAAAAAAGGCAAACACTATACATTAACAAAAATATTTTCTGCACTCATGACTTGCCCATCGATTCAAGGATGCTGTTGTAGGACCATACAACGTGACTGGTACAAGGAACTTTCTCAGAGAACTTGACATTTCACATTTGAACACAGCATCATTTATTTTTAGGCTACACTACGTGAACTATAGTGTATATATGAAAAATGACCTTAAACAAATGAATGGTGAAAAAGACATTCGGTCATCAAGCAAAGCTTCATTTTCCTTGTGGCTCTATACTTTCTATTTTGCCCATCACTCATTCTGTTTCATATAAAGTTATTTTACACCAGGGGTGTCAAACTCAAGATCCGCGGGCCAGATTCGGCCTGTGGGGTGCTTAAATTTGGCCCATGGGGCTGGGCCTGGAAATAGCAAAGAACTGGTCTGCGGTGCCTCTGACAGCCAAAACAGGGTGTGCAAGGCCCTCCAGGCACCCCATTTTGGCCAGCAGGGTGCTGCAGGAGGCATCCATTCCATCTCCCCACCCCCCGGCTGGACCACAGAGAACTACAGTGCTGATCCAGCCCTCAAAGAAATCCAGTTTGACACCCCTGTTTTATACCAAATTAGGCTGTTTGTCTACCAAGCTCACTTCTGCCTACACTGCATAATCTTGTACCTCAGCTATTCCAGAGAAATTAACCTTCCTGGCCACTGAAGTTTTACTTCTTTTAGTTTTTAGGCTGAAGTAGGAATAGCAGTTGTGTATTCCACAAGACTGCCATTCTGACTGGTAACCTCAGGTCATCCTGATCTCCCTTGCCTTCTCTCCCAGCTGGCCTGCTTTTTTCCCTGCCAAATGCAGAGAAACTATGGAGGCTTGCTGTTCTGTTGACAGCATCAGCAGAAAACACTGGCCTTGCTCTTCTGAGAGGGCAGAGAGTTTGCTAGCCTTGTTTAGGAAGCTCAGCAAGAGTCCTATAAGGATCTGGCAAACATCCTGGCTTCAGTCTTAGTTGGTGGGAGGTAGAGGATATATTCTATGGAAGATCTCAAAGCATATTATTGGTCAGAGTGAAGACCCCAAGATTAATTGCAGCTCCGTTAAGGATGTGAGGCCTAAGAATCCTTCTGAACTGGATGTTCTTGAGTAACATTGTTCTGACTTATTTGTGGACTATGGGAATCTTGTCTTAAATAAGAATAGAAACAGCTGCCGATAACAAAAAAAATCCAGGAGACTCATTTGGGGAGCTGGAAAGTACCTATTTAAAGACTGAAGATCAGGCACTGTTTGAGAAAGGATGCTTGCCTGATGAATTTTAACCCTTCTTTGTTTTATTTTTTTAAATTTCCTTCCCCATCCAGTTTGCTGTTTCCTTCTCCTCATTTCTCCCCTTTTTTCTCATTTACTTCCCAGGGCAGATGCCCCTTGCCTTTCCTCAGTCTTCCTTATTCCTATTTCTTTGAGTTTCTGATGGAAGAAGGCAGGATGGAATCTCAGTCTCTGTCTATATTGGAAAGTCAATTAGTTTTATAATTGGAAAACTTCAATTTCAATAATTAATAATTAATTCAATTTTTAGCATCTGGCCCTATATTCTGGCCCTATATTGCATTCAAATGATACAGATACAGATTAACAAAGTTCGAAGGTACCTTGTAGGTCATCTAGTCCAACCCCCCACCCAAGCAGACCCTACAATGAAACTGGCAATTCTATATTGATCATGGTGAAACTGGTCTCTGCATAAATTTTTTGCCTTTGTTTATATCCCCATCTCACTCCCAGCCCTCAATCATCTTTCTTTCAATAAATATAGTAGAAAGTGTTTAATACAACAGGATGTTTATATATCTAGCATTAAATTGCATATATTTCTTATGTGGCTTGTTTATTATACTTTTAAAAATAGAGTTCATGTTTACCTGTGAGTTCCCTTTTTATATTAGGAAGGTTAGCAGGGCAGGAATTGCTGATGTTAAGTCCTGGAGGAGGCAAACCTTGATTCCCATACAGATCCACTATATTGCCAGAAACAGGTAACTGGAAAAGATAAGAGATGAGATGTTATCTCCCTGCAAAAATCCTTGCTGGTTTTAAAGCTGAAGTTTGGAGCCAAGACTACCAACATTTCTATATTGTTGCTTGCCTATCAATATAGCTCTACCAGAAATGAAGGTTATATCTTGATGTCTAAGATGTACTTCAGAGAATGCAACCAGTATATGGGATTTGGAAGCATGACACTCAGACAAATTAGCCACCAACAGGTACACAGGCATAAACATCTACACGCCATTTAAAACAGACGATCAAAGACCAAAACACCTGCTCACCAGCAATCAACACCCATATGAGCAGAGATTCATACCAAGATTAATATTAGACCAACAATCAAAAGGCAAACAATACCCCATGAAGAAACCTCAAAGCAAGCTAATAGTAAACAACAGCCCAATCAAGAAACCACCACCAAGACAACTCTCACCAACCCGACAGAGTAAGCCACTAGAATATAAAATGTAAGCAAAATAACCAAACACTGATAATGTTACCTAGTTTGGTAATCAAACATCAACAAGAAAACAACCAAGCTCAGAGAGCACAACAGACTCCACATTGTAAGATTGAGTTGTTCATTGTGTAATCCTATAGTTGTCTAATTAATTCATTGTTTTCCAACAAAGGGTATGTTTCAAAAGACCAGTTTGGATGTTTAAACCTCTCAAAAGCCTCAGTCTGGGGAATCCTAAAGTTTAATTTATTCTACAGGAATATTTACCTAGGTATTAATATGACTTCAGAAGACCTATTTTGTAATCGCTCATTCTCCTTAATATGGCACATAAGACATAATTACTTCAAGGTCACTAAAACTAAAATTTGTTGGGATGGTTCTTTTGTTTTATAGTGTTTAGCTTTTAGAAATAAAAATAAAATATATTACTTTTAGAAAATTATCAGAACTAATTCATTTTAAAATTCTGGGTTGCTAGTCAGTGTTGCTTTGAATATGCATATTATAAATCAAAAGGCTAAATATAAGAGTATTAAACAAATAAATTGAATGCTAAAGAACTTCCCCATGGTTACTTGCAAGTCTAAAAGAAATCAGTGGAGTTTACTCTTTGCTAAATATAGTTAAGAACATTTAGCAAAAGCTTTTTTACTAATAGCTTTTACAAATAGCTTTTAAGATAGCATTGTATAACTTATTGTGAAAATCTGAATGTTCTACTTAAAAGATAAAGCACAAGAATGAACAGACCAGTTCTGAAGATATGTGAGCTCTTATTGAGTCAAAGCAGATGAAACATGTATCATGTGTGACCTTTACATAAAGGTCCATTGCAATAATTTATGGCATAAATAAAAATGAGATTTTCTGTTACTATTGTATCTCAATAGCAAATGAGCACAGCTATCACTGTTACAGACTGGGCCTTCTCTTTGCTATTGAACAATGGCATCCTTATTAACGATGTAGAACTATTCATGGGCTCCAAGGAGACATCTTCTTTTATTGGGATTTTACTTATCTTCTACTTTAGGGGGCCTAGCATCTGATTAGACCACAAATTCTAAAGATAGTCCCCAGTATTACCAACATGGGATTACTGTATTTAATACAATATCTGTCAACATAATTCCTGGATTTGAGCTATGGATTTCAAGTGGGTACTACAATTGTGTCTTACTAATTTTTATATGTAGGGCAATCTTCCAAATTAACAGACAACCTGTAGGATACGTTCTGGTCAGTGGTGGGATTCAGCCGGTTTTCTCCAGATCGTGCGAACCAGTATCAGTGACTGTGGGAGGCTCTGCTACCCGCCCAGAAGTAATGTGCGGCTACTACGCATGCTCATATTTGCAAACCGGTAGGGAAGCTAAGTGAATCCCACCTCTGGTTCTAGTGTAGACTTCAGTAAGAAACTTCAAGAAATACCAAAGAACTAAACTGTAGCTGATAAGAAGATGCTGTCCTCCAAAAGGCATCATATGTTTTTGGGTAATATCCCTTGATTTCCAAGTACATTTTCTGTCCTCTGTTCCTCTGAATTCTGGAGCAACTTTAACTAATCCGATTTGGACTTTGGATAACAGAGGACTTAAATCATAGATTTTAATCAGAGGTTTTTTGATGAAGACAGAAACTTACTCTTTTAGCTCAGGTAAACCAATGTACACACACTTACACACAATAATGTGCAATGATTCAACTAGATGATTTGATTGGAAGGAAATGGAATTGAAACTTTGGTGATGAATCTTCAAGTAAATTGAGACATCAAGCTGAATCATTTTCTTTCATATCCCAAGAGATTCAAAAGGACTTGGAGATAAAGTAGCTTTGCAAGGTTTGAAGCATTGCTTGAAAAATTTCCTTCTAAATATGGACAAAGGAGCACAATCAGCTTTCTGAGATGGACATGAATAATCAGCTGGTGACTTCTGCAAAGCTTGCCTTACTGACCATGTGGAAGAGTGAAGCTGAAGACTGTTTTGGTCTCAGTGAGGAAGACTGTTTGTAGAGAGGAAGAGATTCAGACTTATTGTGGTAGCCTTTTTGTTATTGGTGGTGTTGTCTTACTTTGTATTGAGTGTGTCTTTTTCAGTGTATGAGTAATTCTGAGATAATGTGTTTGCTGATGGACCAATGCTATATGCTGCCAATTATTTATATCATATTGAATTACAGTCAGAATATATGACTTCAGAGAGTATTAAAAATTGGTCACAAATACCATGTACTCTGTCATTCTTCCAAAAAGGCTAATGTTGCCCATTAGCTTTGTCATCAAGTCTCCCAGCTCAAAAATCCAATGTTGGATGAAGGTTGACATTTTGATTTTTGTAAAAATAAGAGATGACTTTTTAAAAGGTTTTCAAAAGGTGGAATCAGATTCTTTCTGCATTAATTCAGCACAATTTCATAATCACAGACCCATAGAGACTGATCTAAATTTTCATCATTTAGGCAAATGTGAAATAATATTTAATAATATTGTAATAATAATAATATAATATTACAAAATAATATTATAGAGAAAACTCCTGAAGCTACCCAGCTCATGTTCTGCAGGATTAGGGCATACTGGCTATTTCCCTACCATCTTGTCAAAATATGAAGGTATAGAAATGTAGATGCCTCCCTGTTAACTGCTTATTCTATTTTCCCCAAAACAAATCATGTTGATTTTTAATCTCAAGTTTCCAATTTGAATCAAATCAAGTCTCAAACTACATCTTGGCTTCTATATTGCTAAAAATATTTCTCTTTATATTTTTATCATCCTTTGTCAAATTACTGATGATACCTTATTTATGAAGGTAATGTCTTTATATATTCTGGAGCACAATGAATTAAAAAAAATCTAAACAGCCAGCTGAAAAAAGGTAAAATTACCAGCAAATTTTGGACAGTCCAATAACAACCTTTGACATAACAGAAGCAATTAATAGGGCTAAGATAGGTAAAGTGCAGCACCTGATTGTTTATTGAGTTGATTCTATAAAACTTTTGAAGAGCAATTACTACTTCTGATGAAAGATTTAATGAAATCTATTCTACAAGGAAACTATACCTATGTATCTTTGATGCCTAAAGAGGGACTGGGATTCTATGAAGAATTACAGACCAATTTTTCTTCTTAATAATGATTATAAATTGTTTGCATTCATTTTAGTTGAAAGACTTAAATGGTTTTACAAGATTATATACATGAAGACCCGTGTGATTTTCTACTCAGAAGACAATTAAAAGACAATGTGAGATGTAACTGGATATAATTGAACATTGGATATAATTGAACATTTACAACAATGTAGTGACAAACAGTTTCACTAATCTTAGATGAAGGAAAAGCTTTTGATAATCTGAGTTGGGACTTTATTTTTAAAGTAGTCAAAAAGATGGATTTTGGACTGGGTTTTCTACAGGGATTGAAGTCCATTTATACACACCAGAAAGCACAGATTATGGTAGATGGAGATTTGATAAAACCATGTGAAATCCAGAAAGGAACAAGATAGGGGAGTCCTTTATCCCCTTTATAACAGAGTAAAACGATTACATATTAAAGCACATAAATATAAAGTTCATGCTTTTGCTGATGACTTAGTTTTGATTTTACAAGACACACTAGAGAATATTGAGTATATATTATGAGGATGAATAAAATAGTTGGAGAAAATGATGGGTTTAAAAATAATTAAATTAAACACGACAATACTAAGACTATGAATGTGGAAAAGAAGAGGAAATTGAAACTTAAGAATGGACTTAAAGTTGTGAAAAGGTAAAAATATTTAGGGGGTGACTCTCACTAATGAAAATTCAAAGTTATATAAAAAATAATCATGTTAAAATATGGAAGGAGATAAAATTGGACTTACACATAAAACAATTACCGTAGGTTTGTCATTTATCAGAAGAATTCCATTAATTAAGATGAATGTACTGCCCAGAACGTTATTTCTTTTTCAGACTATACCGATATTGATTAAAGATTCTTCTTTTAAACAGTGACAGAAAGATATATCCAAATTTATTCAGCAAAATTAAAAAAAAAAAGAATAAAATATACGCTCCTAAGGATGCTAAAGAATGAGGAAGTCTGGGTTTGCTGGATCTCATATTACATTACGATGCCTGTTGTTTGGTATGGTTAAAAGACTGGATAATTTTGAAAAACTGAAACTTTTTAGACCTTGAAGGTTCTGATCTGAGATTTGGGTGGGATGCTGATTTGTGGTACCCTAAATTTAACCATGGTTTTAAGAATCATGTTATTAGACAAACGATTGGGCGTGTATGGTGGAAATATAAATATATATTGCTTGTTGTTGTTTTGTCCTATATTGTGAGCCGCCCCGAGTCCTTCGGGAGAAGGGCGGCATATAAATAAATAAATAAATAAATAAATA
>JANHFM010002491.1:41677-53238 GCA_032468115.1 Grayia smithii | reverse complement strand
GGCAATAAGGCCAAGCGCTTATTTCAGGGTTCAAAAAAATATAAGACAGGGTCTTATTTTCGGGGAAACACAGTAGTTACCTAGATATCTATTGATCGTTTCTGAAGGGCATCACATTGCTCTGCAATTATTATGGAATCGCAGTTCACATTTCAACATCAAAGAACAATCTAAACCATCTCAATGGAGAGAATGCTTTTTAAAAATGTTTGGTAATATGCATTTCCTCCTGTTACACACATAATCAACTTGACAGTATGCCGTGGCACGTTCAAATGTAAATATTTAATAGAAACTGTGTATGCAGATTTCTGAATGTGTGTAAGTAAGAGAGAGACGGATACAACATTTGCATGCTGAGAATAGCAATACAAACCCTATTGAGGTATGTTCATTATTTCAAGCAAACAGGTATGCCCAGATTGAAATGGTAAAGGTAAATAGATTTAATTAGTTTTAAATCTCTCTCTCTCATTTTGTCTTAGCCAATCTCCCTTGGTGGCTAAGTATATCAGTTCTGTTTCCAGCTGTGTCAAAAAATTTCCCAAGTTTGCAGAAATAATTTTCTAATGCACACTGTCTTGCTTCATATTGCGGCTTTCCACAAACAACAATACACCTATGCAATGGAGACTCCTTCACCATCTCTACCTATTCAGACTTTTATAACTCTCCCACAGATTTCAGTGCAGATGATCTTGCATTCAGTAAGATTGTTGGGTGTGGATAAGCAACAGAAGCTGAGTTACAAGGAGACAAAGAGATACGGTATTGATACACATCAGTCTTTAATGAGAATTTGGGCAAGAACAAATTCCTGGGAAAGAGGTTGACTCCCAGTATGGGACAGTGTGCTGTGACCGTGACAATCAGTCCTCTTTCCTTTTTTTATTTTTAAGTTTTATTTGTTTTATTTATATAACATTCCATTTTCATCAAACAGTGTGTGTTCTGGGTACAATCATGTTCATCACTATCACATTAATAATATAACAATATAGTAATATAATAACATTAATACTTAACATTTAATACACCCTCATCTTTAGCCACTCTCCTCTATTCCATTTCCTCCATTATTATCTCCTCCTTTCTAACTTCTGTTTCTGTTATCTAGCCATTGATAGAATACGTCCCATATCAAAAAATATTCAGTTTCTTCTCTATCCTTAATAGCAAGTGCTAATCTATCCATTTCTGCACATTCTAATATTTTTTAAATGATATTCCCCTCAGATGGGATCTCATCATTTTTCCATTGTTGCTCAAATACAATTCTAGCTGCAGTTAATATATACAAGATCAAATATGCATTCTTTTTATCATATTTTTCTGGTAGAATGCCGAACAAAAATATTTCTGGTTTCAGGTCTAAATGTTGTTTTATCATTTTTTCCAGCCATGTGTGTATTTTCGTCCAATATTTTCTTACTTTTGGGCATGTCCACCACATATGGTAAATGTCAGGGTTCCAGTTCAGCTTTTGTTGAATAAAAACATCTCACCTTCAATGTTCAAAGTCCATTTTATTCAACTAGCCATCTGGCATGTCCCAGTGAATTCCAAAAACTGAAAGCCTTCCAGATTTCCCCCCCTCCATTTCACTCCCTCTTCCCTTTCCCTGTCACAAGTGCCAATCAAGTTCTCCTTCATCTGTGCACCCTCCTCTTCCACTGACCAATGCAATGATTCCTTCCACCCATTACATAACCTAATTATGACTATCACACAACCCCCTCCTCCTTTTTCCCCACAGTGTAGAGTTGGCAGCTTGGAACGTTGCTAATAAGGCTTCCAAGGCTGACAGTAATATGAACCAGATGCTTGATTACATTTCCAACATTTATCCGATATGTCTTTAAACATTTTTGCTAATCTTGCCAGTGCAAAATGCCATCTATAAAACATTTTATGCAAATTTTCCTTACATGAGTCCTCTTTCCTGATGATCCAGTGGTGGACTAATGTGGAATGCTATTGTAATTTTCAGCCATCTTGCTTTCCAGTAGTTCTACCAAAGGATCTTCTCAATTTATTCCACTGGATCTATTTCTAGCGTGTTTATATTAATATCACATGATTCTAATGCAGATTGCATGAAAAGACCATCTCGAATGCATTCCAGCTCTTCTAGTTTATGTTATGTATTATTTTATAGAAGTGACTCCTGATTCTGGGTTGTTATCTCCCCCAACTTCCCTTTCCCCCTTTCTTTCTTTTCCCCTTCTAAGCAGCTTTTGGGCAACCAAGTGAGGATGTCCAATCTTTATGGAGTTTTTTGGAGGAGGTGGGGTTGAGGATTTTTTTCCCTCTCATTTTTTTCACCCCACCTCTTAGCATAGCATTTGGTCCTAGAATCTGAGGACTGTAAACTGCCTTGAGTAGTGAAAACATACACTGAGAACAGTAAACGTATCTTGACAAGCCATTTCTGTACTGTTGTGGAGAAAGTTGAGCAGATGTGTCTGTGTACCTACCAGTGACACCATGTTTGCTTTTTCTGAACATTTTAATAAAAAGCTCTTATGCACTTGCTTAATTGGTTCCCTTACTTACTGGCCCAGATTGGAGTATGGGCCTCTTATGGAGCAGTCTGCTTAAAAACGAAATGCTATGCCTGAATGCAGATGCTTGTTGAAGCTCTTAGCTTTTTGAATCAGTTGTCTGAGAGCAACTGATTCCAAGAATAAATAACTAATTACAACTAATTTCATGCAAAAAAGAAGCAGAAATAAGGAAAGTTCAAAGTTACTTTTGGTTTTCACCAACATGTGGTAGAACAAGAATCAGATTAAACCCCAAGGTTGAATGATAGTTATTTAAGATGGAATAATGAATCATTCCTGTTTACTATTAAGATTAATTGATAAAAAGTAGATCTCAATTACTTGCTTGTTTATTGTCCATTTTAGACAATAAACAATAGATCAAGAGGACCATCAAAATACACAGCTATCACCAAAAAAATCAGCCATCATCTAATTCTCCATAAAAAGAAGATAATATAACATAATGGCTCTGCCAAAAAAAAAATTCAACTGCAAATAAATAAACAAAGAAAAAGCAGACTGGGGCCACAGGTAGAGCCCAAACATGTCCCAAAAGAAAAGAGAATTGTTTTCAACAGCTTTCTGCAAAGCCAATAAAGTGAGGGAGAGAGATGAAAATGAACATCGGAGGGTAATTCATGATATCAGGGCCACCACCAATAAAAATGCTTCTAGATTTCTATCCCTTTGACGGGTGTTGGGACCCCAAAAGCTTATCATGTGAAAACCATGGGCAATGGGCAATGTCTAATCAGAAAAAGATAGTCTTAAAGGTCTATGGAGGTGAAGCATGAACAGTTTTACAGGTTAAACGAACCAGTTTGAATTGAATCCAGAAAGATACTGGCAACTGAAACAAAACATATAGTAGGAGCTTAGTCTCATTAATATATTAATATATGCCAGGTCCATATTTATATTCATCAGTGGACCATGAATGAATGTAATAGAAGTACAACTTACAACAGTTCATTTAGTAACCATTTGAAGTTACAGCAGCATTGAAAAAAGCAACATATGTCTGTTTTTCACACAACCGTAGCAGCATCCCCATAGTCACATGATCAAAATCCAGTTGTTGGCAACTGACTCATATTTATGATGGTTGCAGAGTCAGGCAATCACCTTTTTCAACCTTCTAACAAGCAGAGTCAATGGAGTCAATGTCAGATCCAGCGCCCAGGGGTAGGGCATTCTCTCTGGGTACACCAACCCTCCGGAATGGGTTACCCACCGAGCTCCAGACGGGTCCTGATCTCTGCTCCTTTCGCCGTGGCCTGAAGATGTGGCTGTTTCAACAAATCAGCCGAATCCAATCATGGGTTTTTAAATATTCGATATTTTTTAATTTTTAATTGGTTTTAATCTGGGATTTTAATTTTTGTTATTGTATGTTTTAATCTTTGTTAGCTGCCCTGAGTCCTTCGAGAGAAGGCCGGCATATAAATTCATGAAAATAAATAAATAAATAAATAAACTACAATGATTCACTTAACTGTGCAAGAAAAGTCATAAAATGGGGCAAAACTCACTTTACAAATGTCACACTTAATGACAGAAATTTGAGGCTCAGTTGTGGTTATAACCTGAGGATTACCTGTAATACTATTCATAGACTTGGCCTTCATCAACAGTAAATTGAAACCAAGGTGCCCAGTCATCTAGGAAGGAGGGTAATGGACCTGCAACCAATTGAAACATTTATATTCACATAAGTATTCATCCTATCCTATTGATTTTATTTACCTGTTCTGTAAATGGATGTTAATTTGTGATAAATCAACTGCTTTACAGTACAATGAGAGGATTTATCATTTGCAACCAAATCCAATGTGTAATAGTTTTATTTTTCTTGGCAAAAGGCCCTTGTTTTTCTTCCCAAAAGCTTTCTGTGTCAATAAACAAGACATGTAATTGCTGCATAATCACCTGCTTATCAGGCAACATCACTAAGGAAATAAATTATCAATAGGAGTAGCGTTTTCAAGTAGAAGAAAAATACACACAGCAGTCAGTTTTCCTTCATGCATTTCTTTCTTCTCCTGGCAAGCTGTCTTTCAACAAGTAGAATAAACTCGGCAAGCACAATAAGATGACTCTGGCCTGGAAATCCCAAGGATATTTGAAGAATTAACAACAGCAACAACTTCCATTAGTACAACTCATCATCATTATCATCAGCGCAATGCACTTTAGGGAGGATGTAGACTTTATACCACCATAGATCATATGATATAATTTATCAGCAGGATGAAAATGTAATGGCAATAAATGAGGATATTTTTAACATTCCAGTTTATTTTTCAGACTGGATAAGTCTTTCCTGGATTCTTTCCATGTTGTAAGGTGTATCCACTGGGTGCTAGGGTGAATTTATTTGCAGCCTTGTTCTTAAAAGTAGATTAACCTGATGGGCATATGAAAACCAGAATGGCTAAAAAGGGAGGTATGAACTACTTCCAGCTATTTCTCTTGATATGAGCTGACTCACTTTCCCTTCCCTGCTGTCACGATCATCTGCCTTCCAGGAAACACCAAGCAAGTTTTAGAGTGGAAAACTGGTTTATTCTCTGGTGTGGGCGGCTACAAAAGACCTCTGTCCGGAATGAAGTCAGTGTTGAGAGACTACTCCCCCAATCCCCTTTTTCAAACTTTAGCACGCGCGCCACCCAACCCATCCTGACTGCGCCCCGCTAATTCCTGTCATTAAACACTATACAGCTGGGACTTCCTCATGGGTTGCTCTGTGCATGCTCAGGAAACGACTCGGCGTCTGCAGGCCTCGACTGCCGTCGTTCTGTGCTGGGTTGAGGAGTGGCATGTCATCGGCAGATGGTTGGCTTGAGTCAACGCTGGTACCGAATTTAGCTACCTAACTACCTAACTACCATCACCACTAAACGAGTTCACCCCTGTGTAGAACCCACCACCAATGCACCACCTGTGGCCCCCTTCCCTACGATGTAGGCAGGTTTAGTGGATTGTCAGGGAGTTGCCCGACACAAGTATGTGCTCTACAATTTTGTCCTCATGTCATGCATACCTACAACTTACAGGTAATCCTCAATGTACGACCACAATGGAGACCAAAATTTCTGTTGCTAAGTGAGACAGTTCTTAAGTGAATTTTGCCCCATTTAACAACTGTGGCAAGAAAGGTCGTAAAGTGAATCACTGCAGTGTTTAAGTTAGAAATAGGGTTGTTAAGAGAATCTGGCTTCCCCATTGAGTTTGTTTGACAGAAGGCTGCAAATGAGAATCATACGATCTCGGGACACTCCAACTGTCATAAATATGAGCCAGTTGTTCAGCATCCAAATTTTGATCACATGATCATGGGGATACTGCAATGATCATTAAAAAGTGTGAAAAACGGTCATAAGTCATTTTTTCCAGTGGCATTGTAACCTTGAATGAACTGTTGTATATTGAGGACTATCTGTACAGGGGGGGAAGTATCTTTTTCATTGAAAGTCAACATTTTCTTCATGTCACTAAGAGGAACAAGAAAGCCAGCTTAGTACAGTGGTTAAGAGAGGGGTGTCAAACACAAGATCCAGCCCACGATGTGGTCGGATCCGGCCTGCAGGGCTGCCCTGGAAAATGTAAGGGGCTGGCCTGCATTGCTTCGGCCCAGTCTACCCAAAGCGAAGAGGAAACATCAGGCCAGCGTGGCTTCAGCCGGTCTATCCAGTGTGAAGAAGAAACATTTCTTCAGTTTGGGGAGTGGCATCAAGTTGGCCACACCCACCCAGTTGGCCATACCCACCCAGTCGCATCCCCTCCCCCTGATGTCAACCACAGTTGTGATGCAGCCCTCAATGAAATTGAGTTTGAGACCTCTGGGTTAAGACACCAGGTTAGAAACTGGGAGACTATGAATTCTAGTCCCACCTGAAGCATGAAGCCAGCTGGATGACTTTGGCCCAGCCCTACAAAGGGAGAAAGAGCAAACCATTTTCAACCATACTGCCAAAAAACTGTAGAGGTTAGTTCAGGCAGTGGCCAAGAGTCAACATTGTCTTGAAGGTGCACACACAAACCTAATAGGAGCAAGGGGAACAGATGTAAATATGGCTGAAATCATTTATGCTTTTATGCAGCAAGAAGTTTCACTAGCCTTTCCTCTGATGAAACTGACAGTGATTTTTGAAAGCTTATGTAAAAATGTTTCCCCCCATTTTTAGGGTATCAAAATATTCCTTTTTAAAGCCTAGCCTTATTGTTTATAGTATGCACTTTGTGAAGGATGATCAGGGAGCCCAAAAAAGCAGTGTTTAAAAAGTACTTGCTTCAAATTGATCCACAGTGCAAAGATACACAGCTTTAAGGCTGAACACAATTTCAGAAAGCCAACTGTGTGAAAAGAATGATTCAGTCTTTCTGTTTTTAGAAAACACATCCTGATCCAAGTTTAACATAGCTTTAAAAATGTTAAGTTCCTGCCCATGTTGTTTTACATGCACATCACAGTTTTTATACTTTACAATGTAGCTAGTGTTTTACTGCTCTCGGAAGTTGTACACTATCTTTGTAATTTTTTTTAGAAAAACAGTTTAGAAACATTCTTTTAAAACATTCTTTTAAAATGTCAGTGTTATGCAGGGTCCTCTTATTCAACAGAAATTCCATGAACTAATGGCTGAAGTTCAGGAAAGGACTTCTGCTTTCTCTGCTTTTTTTTTAAAGTGTTTGTCGATCACAAAAGATATTATATTTATTTTAATGAATGTGTTGCTATTAATCCTTCTCTAGAAAGATAGGGAACATATTCATTCCCCAGAAGGGGCTATAAGTATGGTACTGTTGGAAGAAATATCCATCTGGTTCAGTTCCAAGCTGGGAGAAAGGCAGTGGAAACAAAATGGAGGCTGGAGGCTGATTGGAAAGATGGTTTAATGATGGAGCAGAACAGGCAGCAGGTCACATGGAGGTGAGAGTGAGAGGTTTTTATCCCTTCTCTTGGGATTTTCATTTGAGCTTCTTGTTCCTGTGCAAGGACATGTATTCTGGTGGCTGTTATCAGACTCCCATACGCCCATGTAGGGGTCATGTTTGTCTGAGCTACGTTTGGTTGACATTTGGACTGCTGATGCAATGAAGGGGTGTTGGGCAATTCCTATTGTGGCTGAGGGCTAATCCTACCTTTGTTCAGACCTTGCTGCAAGGAATTTTTACCTATGAATAGAGCTACCTAGATACTTGGCTTATTTCAATAAACTCTTTATCTCTTAAGTGCTGACATCTGCTGAGGGCTATTAAGAAAGGTGGGGGGCTGCTTTCTCCCTCTAAAAAAACATGTTTCTCAATTTCTCACATAGGGAAATATAATATTCTGCCTTTTTTAAATATTTCTCAAAATATTTCATTCTTCTGGGAGAGGGATGGGTACTAACTTTCTACAGTACACTCCGATCTCTGCTCTTCTACCTAAGATGAATTCAGCTAATCAGGGATCAAACGAGACCAATACTATAATAGAGTATTTGTAATATCTCTCTGATCACCAAGACCTCAGGAGCCACATACAGTTGAAAACAACAGTACGTTTTAATAAAGATATACAGAATCAAAGCAAAACAAGAATCTTCAGATATTACAACAATTTAACGCCATTTCTGATTATATGATAGCTGTCAGCGTTCCAGAAAACCCCTCTGCAATTAAAAATTCTGAAGCAAACATTTCTCAAAGTTTTTTTTTTATTTGAGTAAGTAAACTGGCACATCTGGGAAAACCATTTTAAGAATCTTCCACACTGCCAATAGCATTGTGAAGTCTAATCACAATGAAAGAAATTTTTCGTGCTCTCACTCTGAGTATCCGAGTATGTTGTAAGAAAAACTTTTTGCCCAAACAGATGGCAGAAGAAGTAGTGGTGAACAAATTGTGAGGTGAAATAACTTCTTCTATTCAATTCAGCAAAATTTGAAAAACCATCAATGTCTATTCAGTCCTCAATAGTCAGCACTATATAAAGTTTAATCGAATGGATAAATAATCTGCCTATGCTGTTATTCTTCCATTGCTATTTCCTCAGAATCCTACATGAAGTTGAAAGAGCTCTTATCATGAGAAATGATCTATTGCGCACAAAGAAATGAAACAACCGTATTTTCATACCCAGTAAATGACAATAGTTACTGAAGGACACAGGGAAATTTTCATATTCCTCAGAATGATTTCTATGCACACCCAGACACTCAATTCTACAAATCAAGATTTTAAACAAAATATGTTTAGTAATTATCTCCTCTTCTAGAAAAGATATAATATAATCATATTTGCATAAACTGAAGTACTACTCAAAGAAGATTGGGAAAATGTTTTAAGGGAGAAGATCAGTGGTGAAATCCAAATTTTTTTACTACCGGTTCTGTGGGCGTGGCTTGGTGGGTGTGACAGGGGAAAGATACTGTAAAATCTCCATTCCCACCCCACTCCAGGGGAAGGATACTGCAAAATCCCCATTCCTTCCCCACGCCTAGGGGAAGGATATTTCAAAATCTCCGTTCCCTCTCCACTCTGGAGCCAGCCAGAGGTGGTATTTGCCGGTTCTCTGCACTACTCAAAATTTCCGCTACCGGTTCTCCAGAACCTGTCAGAACCTGCTGGATTTCACCCCTGGAGAAGATCGTGTTTGATAGTATAAATCCAACAGGAAGAAAACCACGCTTCCTTTTTAATTAATTTCAGCTAATTGAAATTGAAAGACAGGTTTATATACTTATTATACTGTTTGTTTGTTTATTTGTTTATTTATCTATTTGTAAATTTTATTGGCTGCCCATCGTATCACAAGGTAACTCTGGATGACTTAACAATCTTAAAACTTTAATAGAATAGAATAGAATTTTTTATTGGCCAAGTGTGATTGGACACACATGTAAAAATTGTACAAAACCTAAAAGACATAAATAAGATCCAAACACTGGATACTAGCCCTGTGCAAGCTGGTTTCCAGACATGTTTTGGATTTCAGCTCCCATAATTCATCGTCAGCACTGGCTTTGTTGTGTAGAAATTATGCAAATTAGACTAATACATCTGAAGGGACACATAAGAAAGGCACATGTACCTACTTAAATCTTCAGGTCAGTGTAAAAGGCTTTGATACAGAAATATTGTGGGTTGGAATTAAACTGCATATAGACTCGTCTTATCTTTTAGAAGGCTCCTAATTTTTTTTTCTTAAAGTCATTTTAAGGCACAGTATCTATACACAGAGCTATAATTTTAATGTTGCTTAATTTTATATGCCATTTTATTGCTTTAATGCCTTACAATCTTAATATACTGTTCCTTTGCAAATTAGCTTGGGAGTGAGAAAAGGCTTGAAGAAAGTCTAATTAATTCATACATTTTTGACTCCTTAGTTTGATTGTCTAGTAGTATAAGAAAATGGCATTCAGCGGAGTTAACTGAAAAGAACCTCCTACACAGAAGAAAAAATTAACACCTTATCTACTTTGGCCCTTTTTTTAACATAGAGCATGTTAGATACCTTCTTAGCTATGAATCAAAAAATAAGACAGGTGGGGATATTCCTTTAAATGAAATCCAAAGTACTTCCATTGTTTAATTTTAAGTCAGGCATTTAATACTAACATACCAGAATCGCTAATTTGAGGAATTATTACTGCATGCGTGAATGGGCACTCTCTCATTAAAAATAGTGTTAGCTTCAAATAGGATTAATTAATTCAAATTGAAGCTAGTGCAACAGAAGAAAATGAAAATGCATGAACTGTTTAAGTGTGGAGCGGGAAGAGAGAGGTAGAGGGAATTTTACATAGTTGCAGCCATGTACAGTTTTATTTAAGGGGTGGGGGAAATCTGGTGAATTTCCTTTGGTACAAGATGGTACAGAATCCTCTAGTTGACTTCCTTAAGAAATAAGAACAGCCTCTTGGCAAGATATTTTTCTGCCTGTGACACGGATTTCACTGCATTTCACCATTAGAAGCCAACGGGTGTATTTTTTTCTCTTTCTTCTGGGCTACTGATGGGATGGAGTCCTTCAAGGAATCCAAAGACAGTTTGAAATTTATTTAGCGTACGGCATATCATATGTGGACTAACAATATATATATATTAACATTTCATACTTAACAATAAAATATAAATGTTAAAAAGATCTATGTCTAGGTCATCTAACCATTGAAGTAAAGCATCATTTATATTTTTAAAAATCAGATATTGGATGGTGTATGCCAGCGATGGCGAACCTTTTTCGGCTCGCGTGCCACCCAGCCCCGACGTGTGTGTGCAACCGCGCCACTGTGCATGCGCAGAGCTATCACATGTGCCTCCCCTGCAGTGTGTGCGCGATCCCATCATCTGTGCATGCGCAGAGCTGTTGTGCATGTGCCCCTGCTGAATTGTGTGTGCAACCGCGCCACTGTGCATGCACAGAGCAGTTGTGCGCATTCACCACCTGCGGCACGCACACAATTGCGCCATCTGCACATGTGCACGCTGCACATCTCACGCACATGCGCAACCATGTGTGCATGCGCATGAGAGAGCTGAACTGCATGCATGCGCAGGAGCAGGTAAGTTCAGCGACGGCTTGCATGCCGGGAGAAATGGCTCCGCGTGTCATAGGTTCGCCAACAAGGGTATATGCTCTCAGCTTACAGGTCACAATGTGAAGTACAGTTTGACCTGCTGTCACAAAGAGGGGAAGATAATAGGCTCCATTTATACAGAGTCCCAGCAAAGGTGAGGTGTGAATCCATTGCTGCCGGTACCATAGTTCAAAGCCTGGCACCATTTTTGTGGGATCATTTAGATGTCTTCCTATCTCTGGGAGTTCAGGGACCCATTTGACTTTCCACTGGGAATTGATATTAAAGTTGTTGGGCAGATGTTATGCAAGTGCCAGTGGGGCTTCCTAGATTTGAGTTTTCTACCTGATAAATGGAGAATGTTGGAATGCACCAGTAGGAGTGAGTGGTTCATAATTTTGTTACATAATTTCATAATACTAATAAAGGAGAATATTACCTC
>JANHFM010002487.1:133749-164757 GCA_032468115.1 Grayia smithii | reverse complement strand
GGGGTGGGGGGGGGCTACAGTCAGTGTATAAGACGCACCCAATTTTTCACCCCCTTTTAGGGGGGGGAGGTGCGTCTTATACTCCAAAAAATATGGTATGTTTATGAAAATCCCATAGACTACATATATATGACAACAATAGTGTTCATTTTAGCTTGTAAAATTATATCTACTTTTGAAGCCCAGATTATAAAGTGATTTATGGAAAAATTCTGAATATTGTAACAATTGCTCTAATGGTATCGTTTAAAGAGAAGAGATAAAGAATAAATTATATGTACCTATAATAGATTAAATATGGCTTCCAATTTTGAATTGTCTACTGACAGAGTTGGTGTGACTTCAAGCCAATTTTCAGTCTTGCTGCTGATTAGTTTTTCTTATTTGATGGAAATATTAAGCTAATCTTTAACAAAATTGGCTTCTTTCAAATGGACACCTGGCAGCTATAGTGACCCCTAAAATTAGCTAGCATTTGAAGCTATAATAAAGTATTATTTCCAGAACTCTCATATTTTAGGGAAACAAATCTTTTTTAAGATAACACATGACCAAAACAATCATGATATTATGAAGAAAAAATATTAATAGTCGATAACTAGTGTGGGGTACATTCCTTAGCTATTTAAATTATTTATTTTGTGTGTCACTTGTTATTTTTAAATACAGCATTAAAATCTGTTTTCAATACAACACTCAGCTAAAAAAGTTAAAATAAATGTATATGTACATATATATATATATATGGTTGATGCACTGTTGTATATTATTAACTGTGTTCTGCAAATAATAATTAAGTGTACAGGTAATCCTCAAGTTATTACCATAATGGAACTCAGAATTACAATAATAAAACATTGCATTTATAAGTTGAGGCAGTATGTGACCTCATGCAAAGTTACAACCATTTTTTTACAACAGTCATTAAGCAAATGCATTTTCCTCAGTGGGACACTGAGGAACAACACCAGAAGTAAACCACAGAAACCAGCAAAAAACATCGTAAATCACAGTTGCCGAATACAGCAAATGGCCATAAAGGCGAAGCAGTTGTCAAGTACCAAACAAATGTGATCTCATGATTGCAGAGGGGGCAATCAACAAAATAGGTTGTAAATAGTTTTGGGGAGGTCCATTGTCATTTGGAATGGTCATTAAGTGACCAGGCATAAGTTGAGGACTACCTGCACAGTACGACCACAATGGAGCTTCAAATTTCTGTTGCTAAGCAAGACAGCTGTTAAGTGAATTGTGTCCCATTTTACTACTTATTTTGCCACAGTTGTTGAATGAATCACTGCAGTTGTTAAGTGAGTGGTTGTTAAGTGAATCTTAAGTAACTTTGTTGAATGCCAGCTGGGAAGGGTACAAATGACAATCACATGCTCCCAGGGCAGTGCAACTGTCAAAAATACACACCAGTTGCCAAGCACCTGAATTTTGATCACGTGACCATGGGGATTCTGCAAGTATGAAAACCAATCATACGACACTCTTTTCAGTGCTTTTGTAACTTTGAGCAATTACTAAGCAAATGGCTATAAGTTGAAGACTACCTGTATAGAAAAATGCACGTGTTATTTCTGATTTCTACCTGTGCTGTCTATTTTAGTTGTCTCTAGTTTTATGTCTGAACTATCACCAGTTAGAGCAGAGCTTCTTGGCTTCCTCAGTCATGCCTTTTTGGGAGACAGTTTGGCTGCGGAATACGTTATATTACACCTCATTTCCACAGTGTAAGTAACCAATTCACCTGTTTAATGTATCTGATCCTGTGGGAGAAGAGGTAAAGGGCAGAAAGTATCTAATTAAAAGACACCGTATTATTCTGCCACCTAAAATTGTTCTAATTTTTATTGTGCAAAAAAGTAAAATAATTTGTCCTTGTTCTTTTCAATATGTGGTGATGTTATGTCTACTGATGTAATCTCAATTGCTTGCATATATATTTAGGAACCATCATTGAAGATCTTTAACAGTTTGAATCACTCTCTTACCATACAATTGCTAAATTTAGTCACTGGGCTGAAGATAAAAAAAAGCTGTCTAGAAGGAATAATGTAACAATTGTTAATATAAAAATGTTTAACGCCTTCTAGGTAGCTTTTCTTTATCTTTAGTTTCCTGTTCCTAGCCTTTCCTAAATTAGAAGGGAGGAGGGGAAGAAAAAAATAATTTCCTGCAACAAGAAATTCTTGCAAATCGTAATAGATCAAACCAGGGAGCTGGTTTTCCCAGTGGGCTCCTCATATTTCCAAAACAATATTCCTATTACAGTTTTAAGCTATCTTCAAATACTATATCCTTGTTGGTGCTTGTTCATAATTGTTCTACTAATTTCACTGTATATATGCTTTCACAGTCAATATTGCTCTTTAGCCAAAAACATTCCTAGCATAAAATGGTTTACAAAGATCAACAATAGAAGTTCTTGCTAGTAGCCTTATATTTCTATCCTTTCTGTTATCTAGCTATGCAAGAAGAGATGTCCTTCCTCTAGGAAAATTCACCCTGAATTTAAGTGGCTGTCCAAGAAACAGTGTCTTCACAGAGCATGTATACCGTATTATTCAGCAGCTTGTTCCTGCAGTAAGAATTAAATTTATAAGCTGTGTACCTTAACTGCTCCTTCATGTCAGTATCTGGATTCACCTGTCACATTAAGTTGTAATGAATTTGGCTTTCAATACTATGAATGTAGCCATTTGTAAACCACAGTTTATGTCTTAATGCAATGTGTAAAATTGCTTTGTCAATTTACCATACTTCTGATTGGATATTTAAATGGACAATTGAGAAGTGTGTGTGTGTGTGAGAGAGAGAGTTCTTTGTATACAGATAGTCCTCTGTAATCCTCAATTTATGACCATTTGTTCTGCCCATCCTAGCACCCTTGCCCTCACATGATTGTGATTTGGGTGCTGGCAACTGTCTCAGAGTTAAAAGTGGTTGCAGTACCACAATCACATAATCGCCATTTGTGACCTTTCCTGTTAGCTTCCCCAGAAAGTCATTGGGAAGACAGCAGGGTCTCAAGTTTCTGGAGTGAGTTTTCCCCACGTACATATCCTCTCCCACTGCTTGCACTGCACCAATCACTCACACATCCCTGCATACCTTCCCAAGGTTCCCTTACTGCTCATGTATCTCCCCCAAACTTTACTGTTCCATCCCACACTCTTGCATTCTCATCACACCTTTCTGACACCCTTCCCAACTCTCAATACATCTTTGCACACCATGCCTTGCCTCTCTTGCATCTCCTCATGCCTTTCCCCATCTGGCAGCAGTCACTTATTGCCTGCTGTCCTGCCTGGGAGTTTCCTGGTACTTTCACCTTCCTGCCAGCCTCCCCACTGACTTAAAGGAAGCCGGCAGAAAGCTGCCTGGGATTTAATTAACAGTGGCAACCAAGACTGCAGGGATTGCCATCACTATGTAGTACAGACACACTTTATATAAGTTTGCGATGGAAATTCTGGTCCCAGTTGCTGTCATAAGCCGTATGTCACCAATGCACAACTGCTTACATGACATATCCAGAATGATGGATCTGTACCCAATAAGACAGTTTATCTCTAATTCCTCTATAGCTCAAGGAAATACTGATGCCATAATTTTAACAATGTGGTTTTGCTTATGCCTGCCAGTATGCTTAGTTATAATGACAAAAGAAAAAAAATAAAGTGCAATTAAATATTATTTCTCCATATCTATATAATGCATTTTTTTCAAGCAATGTTATGTAAGTTTGATGCTTTCAAGGATAATGGAATATTTTTAAGATTCTGTCTTTTAAAACCAATTTGCATAAATTTTATTACACTTCTGATTTTTCAAAATATTTACTAACTTATGAAAGAAAGAGTGTATTTCTTGTACTGTGGAAGAATTGGGTGTCTTTATTCAGAATATCTGCAATTACATGATTCCTTGATTTTTATTAAATCATTAACCTATTATGTCAGTTTTAGTGAAATGTAGTAGCTTAATTCTTTATTGGGTACATGTTCCGTATGACAAATCATTATAGTGATTTTCTTTTCTTTTTTTGGGGGGCAGTCGTATCGCTTACAGATGACCATAGAGAATATGAACAGCTTAAAGTTTAACCCACACAAGGATTACACAGCTAATCGCTTAGTCAGTGGAATATTACAGCTGGCCAACAGTACCTCTTTTGTCATAGATGAAACACTGCTAGAGCAAGGACAGCTTGACACAAAAGGTTAGTATTCATGGATACAGTTTCGGTTCAAATATATTGATAAATAAATGTTTAAAAAACATGGTTGAAGCAAAAAGAGAGTTGCCTCTGATTCTTTTATTTTACATTATATAAGCATATACATCCTTATCTTGTCATCTAAGATTGTCAGTTATCAATGTTAAAATTGTAAATGCATTATAAACAGTAAATCAAACAACTAAGTAAAGCAAGAAATAAGATCAGAAGGAGGGTTAGTATGTTTGCTTAGTTACTGTAACAGGCATTGTGTGAGTTTGGGGAAAAAATTAATCTAACTGGAAATAATCGCATTTTAAAACACAGATAAAATTTCCTTCAACTTTGCAGATTTAATATCAAATTCATCTTCTGAAATATAAGTTATCTTACAACCAGAGAAAGGCAGAAACCATACAGATTTTGATTTGGTTTATCTTCTTCACAGGAATAATAGGACAGACATATAAAGCCTGTCTCCCTTTTTAGCCCCATTTAGTTCATCAGAAGTTACTGTTTTTTATTTTAAAAAGTGTGATTTTCATCCATCTATTGTTGAATGTTGTTATGCTGCTTCCCAGTTGTCTTCTTCTGTCAATGGACCTAAATCTTTCTTACGATGTTTTTCTGCTTTTCTACCCATGTCTTAATTCTGATAGTTCACCATGCTTATAATTCACAACAGTGGAGAACATCAAATCAATAAAAATTTGATTACATAAAAATAATCATAAACTATTAATAGAAGAGAAAATCCAACATCCCAAACCAAGAGATTCCCTAAAGAATGCTGAAATAAAACAGATTTAAATTATCAAATTTTAATAAAGTAGTTACTTCTTGGTGCGAGTACATCTTAAAATGTGGGGCTTTCTGCAGAGATGACCTTCTAACTTCAGTTTCGGGATCATCTTCAAAGGCAGCCTCATGAAATGTGTGCGGGAATTATCCAACTGAGTGGTGATCGTGGCATGAGTCATCCATCAGTCAGGACATTCTGATCCCTATTTATGTTCATAAGAATTAAAAGTTCTATATTTAAATAGGGCTTTTGCTTATTTTTTTATATTTCCATTCCAATTGAATATTGGAAGAAGTTATGTAAATAGTTTTGTAACACTGTCTATCTTCCTCTGTCATTCACCAGAATCTATGAATACAGGGTAAAGCAAGACAAAACTTGGTATAGAAAAGAAAATTGGCAAAAATTCAAAAATGGACTACATTACATCATGGCAGAGAAAAATATTCCAGAAGAAAAATCCCTATTACAGCTCTGTGAATAGACAGTTGGGTAGCTGCTAGAAATATTTGCAATTGTTCTATTCTAAACTCTCCCTCCTAGTCATATCCACCCAGACCTGACTGCATAGAAGTTTCCCTATCTTTCCCATTCGACTATACTATATTAAAGATAATAGGAAAAACACCAGAAACTAGTTTTGGCATGCTTTCCCTGGCTTATTAATTACTAACTTATATTCTGGCAAGCATACAGACATGTTCTTGAAACAATTAATTTGTTAAATACAGTGAACCAAAAATACACTGAATAGTATATTCTTTTCTTATTCCTTATTTTTAGAATAAGAAAAGAATAAGAAAAATTCTTCCTTTTGTTAAACCAAAGGAAGGTACTAAAGGAACATATGTGTATTTTAAAGTCTAATGCTCAGCCTTTAGCAAGTAAAGTATTCCAAGTGTGAACAGTTATGTACATCTTGTCACTTTTCTCTAAAATACAGGTATCAGCTATTGAATCTAGTATAGATACCCTGTTTCCCCTAAAATAAGACATCCCCTGATAATAAGCCCAATCGGCTTTTGACTGCATGCGCTAAAATAAGCCCTCCCTGAAAATATTTAAACGCATGCGCAGCTGGTCCCCGCCATTTCTTCTGGTTAGGGATAGGGAGACAGAGCTGGAAATCAGGTAAGACAGCAAGAGGAGCTCCGTCTTGCTCCACACGCCCCAAAATAATAAGACATCCCCAAAAATAAGGCCAAGCACTTATTTTGTGGTTCAAAAAAATATTAGACAAGGTCTTATTTTCGGGGAAACACAGTACTTGGAGAAGAATTTATTTAGTTTAAGAAAAACTAAAGTTATTTCTGATGCATTACAAACCATGATTGCTTTGGTTTGATTTAACCATCTTTGATAAATAAACATACTAAATCTTAAGAAAGAAATTAATGGTGTAACAACACATGGTGTTCTTGTGATCTAACTTGGGCAGCATAAAGTGAATTTTTTAAAAGTTAAAAGATATAAAACCAAAAATTGCACAAGGTAGATAAGTACTTTAAATAAATGCAGGGGAGCATAAAAAAGCTAATATATAGCTAATTAAATCTATCACAGTCCAACTGTGGTTGAAACTAGAGCAGAACCTAGCAATATATGTTGTAGAAGGATTAGTGTCCGTCAGCAGCTGAAATGTATAGAACTGTGTGGCTTGGGTAATGGTGAGATAAAGCTAGTGCTAAATCTATTGATTGGTATAGTGTGTAGTATTAATAGAACCCTCAGGCCTCCTTCCACTCTTCCATGTTTTACACCTGCTTCTGTCTCAAGAATGAGCAATATCCATTTAATATCAGTTTGTCAGCAGTCCATGATTTCTGAGTCAATACATAGTCACGGTGGGAAAGGAAATAAGTGAAACAGGATTTCTGGTGAATGCAACCCATCTAGCCATGTTCCTGGTTGAAGGAGTGACCGTATATTGGTCATTTAGATATCAAATTACTCTGGAAGCTAGTTAAGAAAAGCAAACATATATTTACTAAGGTTGCTGCAAAGATACTGTCTTCTTTAAATTATAGTTAACCCAGGTCGCTGTTTCCCTTTTAGAACAGCCACCCTAGGACTAATAATGAGGTTTACTATTTAGGGGGACGGAAGCTCTTTTTAATTTTTTAACTTCTAAAACATACTAAGGGTATTGCATTGTAAGATTTGTTGTAATAATTTATAATTTCTCTTTGATTTATATTAGATTTACATATTGTACAAAAATATTTTTGCAGAATTTCTCCTAGCTCCCAATGATCATTTGCTCAACTTCTTAACTCCTAAAGGAATTTTACCTAGGAACTAGGTTTACATATTAATTCATGGGACAGAATTCTTGAAGACTAAAAATTAAAATACTACATTTTATTTTATATCTGAATCTTTGATAATAAACCATCATTTCTTCTTTTTTTCGTTATTGTGTTTGTAGGTGTACACAATGTGAAAGCATTGGGCCACTTGATAACTTGGCAGAAGGTGGATTATGACTTCAGTTACCATCAGATGGAATTCCCATGCAACATTAATGTTCTTATCACTTCAGAGGGCAGATCACTCCTACCGGTATAGCAAGCTTCCCTGACCTTCCTTCTTTTAATTTCTTTAAGAAGAATGAAAGGATACAAAGATAACTTAACTGTTGTACATCCATGGTTCATACTGAATACTGTACTTGAGCAATACAGTGCTTTTCTGTGAAAATTTGGCATTATAAACCTTGGAAGGAACAAAAATAGTGTCTGTAAACAACATTCATACATATAGATCAATTAATCTTTAAGTATATGACTTTGGATGTTATTTTCAAAATCCGCAATCATTAGGGTACTATTGCATTTGTAGGTAACTAAATGAATTGGATTAAAAAGACTTTTCAACTAATTCTCATTATCTAATTTCTCAGACTGAACTGTATAGCATGTAGATCAGTGGTGAAAACCAATTTTTTTTTACTACCGGTTCTGTGGGTGTGGCTTGGTGGGCATAGCAGGGGAAGGATATTGAAAAATCTCCATTCCCACCCCACTCTGGGGCCAGCCAGTGGTGGTATTTGTTCGTTCTCTGAACTGCTCAAAATTTCCACTACCGGTTCTCCAGAATCTGTCAGAACCTGCTGGATTTCACCACTGATGTAGACGCTTTCAGAGCCAATATGAAAAAAACTCCCTTAATGGTTTTGGGATTTAGTCAGAGTGAAGATTGCTACCTTTCTTTGTATTAATAACTGAAATGTGAAATAATGATTTAAACTTTTTTCCCACAGTCAGATTGCCAAATCCATCTACTGCCAGAGCTCCTTCCCCCTAATATGGAGGAGCACATGAACAGCCTTCTCACTGCTGTGCTGCCATCAATCCTCAACAAGTTCCGCATCTATCTAAGCTTGTTGAGACTGCTGGATTATAGCATATCAGATGAAGTCACAAAGGTATAGAAATCATCATTTATTGTTAAGTGTTCAGATTGGGACAAAATTCTATTAGCATTAGGTCAGGGGTGTCAAACTCGATTTTATTGAGGGCCACATCAGGGTTGTGTTGGACCTGAGCGGGCCCAGGTGAGCATGGCCAGAGTAAGCGTGGCCAGTTTGGTGTCACTCGTGTCAGAGGTGCCTGTGGTGGCCCAGGTGCTCTGCCAGCAAAAACGGGCTCCCGAGCTCCATTTTCGGCTGCCACAGCCTCCTGCAACCCTCTGCCAGTGAAAACAGAGGTTGCAGGAGGCCGTGGCAGCCAAAAACGGAGCTCGGGAGCCTTTTTTCACTGGCAGAAGCACTGCAGGCTGGTCCTTTGCTGTTTCTAGGGCAGCCCCACGGGCCAGATTTAAGTACCCCCTGGCCAGATCTGGCCCCTGGGCCTTGAGTTTGACACTCCTGCACTGGATGTATGCACTCTACCCCCTTTCTCACCTAAAATGAAACTTCTAGGAGGAAGAGGCTTGTTTTGTATTTCTATTACTATCAGTATGGTGGAACATTCAAACATTAGAAGCTGTTCCATTGGAATATTTAAAAAGTGCCAAATTTGGGATAGAAAAGGCACACCATCTGAAAAAACTAGTTCTTGTCATTGACAATGAAATTAAAAAAAAACTTGGACTAAATTCAACACTTTAATTATTATCAAGCAAGCTTTCTTGTATGGTCTTGCATTGTAATGGAAACTTGTTGTATGGTTTTTCCCTGGCCAAATCACAACTGGATATTGGCACTATATAAATTGATAAACTCTGCCTCTTTTAATGGAAATGTAGGATGTGAAAATATTTTATGCCTGAAGAGTGTATGTTCATATGGTAGAAAATTTCTTTAACATGGCACTATCACATGCAAAAACACTCACTAAAAATTAGCATTTGAAGGGAAAAAATTATAGTCCAATCTTTTTCTGGACTTTTGGGAGGCAAGTCTAAATTAAATGATAAAGCTTAAATCAATCTCTTCAACAGGCAGTAGAAGATGATTTTGTAGAAATGCGTAAAAATGATCCTGAGAGTATAACAGCAGATGATCTTCACAGAACTCTACTGGTAGCAAGGTAAGGCACAAATGTTAAGTAGCTTACTAAAGTTATCACAATCAAAAACAAGGACATGTGTTGATGCTGATGCAACATATATAACAGCTCAGGCTTTGATTTTCAATGAAAGGAAGAAAATGCATAATAATGCACAAAAAGTCAGGATTTATGGACAAAGCTACATAGAAAATGGCTCCATCCATACAAGCAAAGTGTGGTTGAAATAGTGGAAAAATAGTAATAGGGCAATTTG
Source organism: Grayia smithii (assembly GCA_032468115.1). Lineage (NCBI taxonomy): Eukaryota > Metazoa > Chordata > Lepidosauria > Squamata > Grayiidae > Grayia > Grayia smithii. The sequence continues at coordinate 154,963 of JANHFM010002487.1, read as the reverse complement.
TCCCGGTTGTTGCTAGATCAGACAGGTCTTGCATGTAGGAGCATCATCCCAAATTCAGAAACTGTCTTTGGGTAATGAAAATGCATCCCAGCAAGAAGATAGAAAAAGAAATGATTCTCCTCCAACAGTGTTTTATTTTTTTTTAAGTAAGAGATGCATTAAATGATTGCATAAAAGACTATGCAAGGTTTGGAAAGGGTGCATTTTTTTTGTTTGTTTGTATCCCAACTCTGTTGTTTTTACAAATAACTCAAGATGGTGAACATATCCAACACACCTTCATCTTCCTATTTTCCCTCAACAATCCTATGAGGTAGGTTGGACAGAGTAACTGGCCCAAGATTACCCAGCAAACTTTTGTAGTTAATACCATGATTTTTTCTCATTCATGTCACAGGAACAATAAGAGAACAGACATTCTTTTCCACCTTCTCCGGTTGTTTTCCTGGAAATCAGCCTGGAGATTTTAAGAGCAAGTCCTTTCCTCCTCCTTTTTATTTCAGCAAGATCTGCTGTTTCCTTTAGATCAGGGGTCTCCAAACTTCACAACTTTAAGACTTGTGGACTTCAACTCCCAAAATTCCTCAGCCTCCTGAAAGTTGAAGTCTACAAGTCTTAAAAGTTGCCAAGTTTGGAGACCCCTGATTTAAATAAAGGTCTCCCCAGTGTTCTGTACGTGTGTGTGTGTGTGTGTGTGTTGGCCCTTTGGCAAGGTGGAATGATTGCTTAAATGAGCTGTTTTTTCTCTGCAACAGAGCACTTCCCTAAAAAGTGCTAACTGCCAGTTAACAAGCTCAGTTCTGTGACCTTGATTAGATTAGAACTCCTACCTGCTTACAGGGCTGCCTGAAACTCATCACTTTAATGAGTTTCACCTTGAAGGCTTTTGTCAGGTGCAAAAAAAGTGGTCTAAATTATTTCATACTCTTTTACCATATATCCCTGTAACATACTATGTTGCAGTCTTTTAGATGCTATGGTTGAGATCCAATGAGAAGAATTCATCAGGTTGTTTTCAGGGCTCCATTAAGTATCTGATTCCACAAAATGAATTTATTTGCAAAGCCCAAAGGAGCCTTGTCTCAACCAACGGCAGCATCTAGCAAATGTTATCTTAAGTAAAATGTTTTCAGGCCTGGTTAGATTTGGAAGGAATTACCAGGGAATTCCAGGGCGTTGGCTAGACAGGAAATCATGACCCAATTCCAGAAATAAAGAAGCCCGTTGCTGCTACCAAGACAAGTGCAGAGAAGTGTTTCTGTAATCACCAACAGTTGAGCTGGACTTGAAGGGAATTTTTAAATGAGCTTCAGGGTATAACTTTCTCTGTACACAGGTTTCATTATTTATATCGGGGGTCAAACTCCCAACGACATGTCACAACGTATCACGACTTTTTTCTCCTTCACTAAGCCGGGGGTGGGCGTGACACATCAGGGCCGAGAGTTTGACACCCCTTATTTATAGGCTTCCTATATTTGCCTCATTTTGATTATAGTAAAGGTTTTCATTTGCACCCCACACCCTGTTTCTCATTGGTCATTTCAGAGATATTTCCTTGTCAGATTCCTCAATGTCCAACAATGACAGACCTTCTAATATACCGCCTTTAGCCGAAAAGTTGGGATACATTCAGAGGTGTATCTGCCTTGAAAATAGCTCCTGTTGAACTATACAGCATAATCAAACAATAGCCCAGGAAGCCTTTTATAAAATTTTGCCAAATTTCAATTCCACAAGAATCATAGCTCCTAGATTGTGAATGTGTTCTGTAAGTTAACTCATTAGAAGTACCTTGATTCAAAAGGTTTTGTCCTGTGGTGCACCATTTTGTCCCAGTTAAAGGTTACAGGAATCAGAGTTTTAGTAGTATATGGATTCTAAAGAGGGTTATCTCTGTTTCTTGTCCACAGGTTCCTTTCTCTCAGTGCTGGGCAGACAACACTATCAAGAGAGAGGTGGCTAAGAGCAAAGCAATTGGAGGCATTACGTAAAGCCAGATTACAGCCGCAAAAATCTGTAAATGGAAATGAACTTTAGGACAACAGTAACCATGTTTATAAGACTGTAAACATGCCTAACATTTGTAGAGCTGATATGAACAGAGCTTATGTTTATACCGGGTTTTGTAGATAATTTATATCAAAGTTATGGCTCTTTTCTCAAATGAACCCAATTTATGGTGTTCAGCAGATTAACACTGATAAATTTTGGAGCTCATTTTGTAACCAAATTAGCAACTATGGAAAATCTGTTTGATATTAAAGATTTACTATAAAAATGATGTCACACTTTTACTAAGAATTATTTTAAGAGATGAAACACTTTATAGCATACCAGATTTTAATGGGATTGGTCTGAAAATCATAGTAGAAAGTACAATTTGTTGAAAATGGCTCTCCACTTACAATTGGTTCCATAAATGATTACTTTTCATCAAGTTTAGCTATGTGAATATAAATTTACTACTGGTAATTACCATTTACCCAGAATGTAAAAGTGTAAAAATTTATATTTTTTCATCTTTATTTAAGCCCATCAAAATGGAAATTGTACTTAATGTATGTGTCATACCTACTGATGTTAGCATTGCTAGTGTGCCGGGATAACATTTAAGTTCCTCAATTTGTTTCAGTGGTTATTTTGAATTATTTTGTCCCACCATTATTCTTTATATATATATACAGAACTCAAAACAGCAAACTTAATATTCTTGCCTCCTATATTCCAAGGCAGACAGCTCTGCAGATTATGTCCTTACAGTATCTATTAAAATAAGAGTTTTATATCAAAAATACAACCTAAGTTAAGTGGCAATGCTGAGTTTTGTTAAACATAAGATTTCGAAGAAATTTGTATCCCATTACCGATTTGAATCCTCAGTTGAATTTGACCAACTGGTATTTTCAGAATATGTAATTCAGGAACATTCAGCAGGAAAAAAAAAAAGTACATTTTTTGTAAAAATAACACCAGAGAAGCAAAATTTTAAATATGACTTACATCACCTTTTATAGCTGATCAGCTAGCAGTCTGATATTCCCAGTTCCCTCTCCTTGAGGAAAAGCAGTAGCCAAGTGTTTATAGTAATTATTTAGACATCCCTTCAATCTGTTACCAAATATGTTAACAACCTATTTCTCATGGCCCTAGACAGATCTGTGCAGTTGCTCCTCTGACATACAGGTAATCACTATCAAAACAGTATCCTCGGAACTTTTTTTTAGTAATTAAGTATGTTGATACCCAAAAAAATAATAAAGATGTGTAAGAAAAAAAAAGCAGAGAAGCAGTTTTAGTCTTGTAAATGAATTGACAAAGATCCTTAGTATCTTGAACCATATACGCCAAAATGCATAGTATTTGATATTTTTATTAAAATAGCTCTTGTTTCCCACATTAAAACAATACAGTTTTATTCTAAATATATTTAAATGTATAGGTACTCTCAAAAGAACACACATTAAAGTATTAATAAATAACAAAATACAAACAGTACAAAAGTATCACACAAAAGACAGCTTAAGTAAGTTATCACTTCTGATATAGTAGAGACACTCAGACATATTATTGACTCAACTGTTCAGAACACTACATGCAATCTAGCTATAGTACACGTGTACTAACAGAGAAACCCAACTTCTAGAATAAGGACAGGTTATGAAGGAACAAGATTGCATTCAGTGTTGTTTCTGCTGCTACATTCTTTTGTAGTTCATCATAAGACTGTTCTGGGCAACAACAGCATGCTTTAAGAAATGAGCTAGTATTTAAACACAAATTCATTTCTCTGCTAAAACTGATGTTAAGATTATAGCTACAGTAACTTCTGAAACACATTGCACTGATCACATTTTAGACAGGAGAGTAAGGTAAGGTATTATGGAGGAATATGCTGTCAGTTATATTACTGAAGATGATCCCTTGCATATGTTTAGGTAATATCTCCTCATATGGAAACGTTTTTAATTAGAATTTGATATCAAGCTTAAGAATTTTGCTTTGTTCCAGAAAAGACTATGCTCTAAGAATATGCAACTAGTTTCTTGGAAAATAATGCATTATGGTTTCCAGACACATTGATTTTATTTTTAAAAGAGGATTATTTTTTTCAGCTAGAAAAGCCCTTTCAGCAGCTGCCCTGAAAGCTTTAACAAACAAACTTCTAGACACCATAACTACTAAACCAACAGAGGTAGAAAGAAGCAAGGAACTGGTGAAGGAAAGGGAGAATAAATGCCTAAGCATTTTTTTTAAATACTCCCTCTGCAGTGACCATTTCCTTAGGAATGAAACCTGTTCAAGGAACACAAATGTTTAAAAAATTAAATTAAAAAAATCTGGAGAAAAATAAATAGAATGCCATCTATGAGTAAAATATTCACTGGTACAGTGCAAGATTAATAAGGTAACAGGTGTTTAGTACCAGACCCTTAATATAAATATTCTACACAAATCTGAAGACTTATAAAAAACTTGCCCCAAAAGATATAATTGTGCATCCGATCACCTAAACAAACAGCATGCACATCAACAATTGCTGTGCGAGTTATCTGTTTAGTATAATTTGCTATCGCTCACTTGCTACAAAACAGTTCTGAAACCTGTTCAAAACCTAACTAATTTCTCCCATTGTTTTCTGTAAACATTGTTACTGGTATTCTTAATAACAATACTCAGTTTGCCCTTCTTCCCTAGAATTTATGTTACACACAATATTTGTTCAACAGTATGTACAATGGGATCTTGAGCTCTAAATCTGAATTATTCGTGTTTGACACTGGGTAAACATTTCTTTCAATTCATTTTGCTGACTTTCATTAATAGTTTCTGGTTCAGCTGGGCTCTTCTGGACTTTAGCCACAGCAAAGTTGATTCCTTGGGTTAAGCCAGCTTGTGTAATGTTAGCTACCTGTGCCATTGAATTGCGAATCTTTGCAAAGGGAGAGACGGCCCTGCTACCATTATTCTCTGCTGGTGAAGGAGTCACAGGAAACCCTGGCTCAGCTTCAAGAACAATAGATGAACCTGGGCTTTTATGAGACTTAAATAAATTCATCTGTTCAACCACTAAATATTGTGGTCCTATCTCTGAAAATGATACATCCAGTTTAGATGGTCTAGAAGGAGCCTTATTAGTTCCCAAACAATCAGTTGCTTTAGGAGCATTATTGCTAATATTGTTCACCGCTTCTGGGAGTTCTTGAGAACCCCTCTCACATTCTGAAACACTGTTGTTCATCTTAATTTTAGCATCCTGGACGAATCTGTGACAGTAAACATCAATCTCTTTAGTCACATCTAATGTTGTATTTTCAGCAGAAAGAGCTTCTTGAAAAGTTTTTCCTTCACATTCATTGTTCATTTGCTGTCCAGATTGTGCAACATGGATGTCTGATGGAACAGGAATGCTAATATTGATATCAGTGCTGCTCACAGATTGGGATCGACTATTTAACCGAGGAGCAGACGCAATGATACCACAACTAGGTAAGACATAATCTATCTGTCCGTTCTCTAAAGAGTCCATGAATTGCTGGTCGTCGTCAGATCTGGAATTTGTCAGAAAATCATCTGAATGGAACGAGTCGTTATCAGATGAGATCTCAATATCCGATTCTATATTAGCATTAGTATCAGTCATGGCATTTTCCATGGTTTCAAGACTACTGTCAGATTTCCAAGGATTTACTTTCAGATTGGGCTTTAAGAAATTGACTTTCATTTCAGGCTTTGTAAAGTTTCCCAGTTTTCTAAGATTGCTGATATTTACGTTGGATTTTGTTTGTTTCACTTTTTGATTAAGAGATGAAAACTTGTTCATTAAGTAATTCTTCCCCAGGGCCAAAGAACCTCTATTCTGGGATCTGATCCCAATGATGTCCTCATGTGGTTTGCTGCTCTTCCTGAAAAAGTGAGAAAACTAATAATATCCTTTGTTACTAGTACAATAAAAATAGAGCTGCTTTTGATCCCTTCTTTTATTAAACAGGGTGTACCAAAAATCAGGCTTTTTTTTTTTTTTAAATCCCATTTATATCCCGCTCTTCTCCGGAGACTCAGGGCGGCTTACAATTAAGCACAAGCCAATGTGCTTAGCAAATCCCTTCATTCTTTGTATATGCCTGCTTATTAGGGCTTTTTGCCCCCCAAAGCGGCATTTTTACAAAGTTCATTGTCCCCAACAATCTGGGTCCTCAGTTTATCTACCCAGAAAGGATGAAAGGCTGAGTAAACCTTGAGCCTGGTGAAAATCGAAGCAGCAGGACTTAAGTGGAGACACTTAGCGAGTGCATTAGCAATCTGCGCCACCAAAGACTCTTCACCAAAGGCTTCACAGACAATTATTACATAAATTACATTAAATGTTTGAATTGGTTACCTTTTCTTTTAAATGTACCTTACTCATTAAGTATGATTATAAAATTTGATGCATGATCTTTAAGCATTCCAAGGTACAGTCACATTTTCTCTGGCAAAAAAAATATCAATAAAATTCTGATTGGTTTAGAGGGCCTGACTTTTGGTGTACCCTGGATAGATAATAATTCCTTTTTTAATTGGGGTTTATTAGCACCGAGACACTCACCATCCTCAGTATTGCAAGACAAAATCTTCAGGTAATATAAATATTTAAGAACTTTTTGGAGTCCTTGGTGGTCTCTGAACTTGAAATGTTTTCTTGCAAATGTTTCAGTATCCAGCTAGTAACTACTCGGTGCTACTCAACCCCAAAAACAAAGCATCCAAATTGACACATTTTATTTACATAAAAGTAGGTAAATAATGAATCATTAATAATAATAGATGGCTGATACATAGGTAGTCCTCGACTTACAACTATTCCTTTAGCAATCATTAAAAGCTACAACAGCATTGGAAAAAAGAGACTTACAACCAGTCCTCACACTTAACAACCGTTGCAGCATCCCCACAATCATGTGAAAATTCAGGTGTTTGGCAACTGGCATATATTTACAAGGGTTGTTGGATCCCTAGGGTTGCAACCTTCCTAGCCTGCTTCCAACAAGAAAAGTTAAAGGGAAAAGCTGGATTTGTTTTAACAATCACGTGATTCATTTAACAACTGCAGTGATTCGCTCAACCAATGTGCCAAAAAAAGATGGTAAAATCAGGCGCATTAACAACTGCCTTGCTTAGCAAAGGAAGTTCTGGTTTCAATTGTGGTTATAAGTTGAGGACTATCTATAATACATACCACAAGTATTGCAGCTTAAAGTGAATTAGGTGTCGGGGAATTTATGAACATGAAAAAAATTAAAATTCACCTTTCCAGTTTTTTCTCAATAATGGTGACATCTAATCCCATGGCCTGCTTGGTGATTTGCAGCATTTCTGCAATGCATTGAAGAGTATCTGAAATACAAAAAATTAATCCAGAATTTCTGAAAAGATCATATTTTTCACTAGATACTAATGACAGTTTATTTGGATAGATTTGCCTTCCAAAATACAGTATGACTTATATACTAATATGAAAGGTTCACCTTCATTTTACATCTAATGACTCATATATTAATAAAGGTAGGTACTTAAGCAAAAAGCAAAGAATTAAGCCATTTTCAGTTACAAAGATTCATTTTTATCCTTGAGATAAAATAAAAAATGAAGATTTGAACTAGATACTATGTTGTACTACTCATGGAGTGGTACAACTGTTGTCTGAGATATACTGCAAAATGCATGGTATAATTAGTGAAGTATAATTGAAAGGGCATAAATGTACCGAATTCTCTTGAATGTATTTGCTGCCCCTCCAGAGACCTGCTCAAAAACCAGTAAAAGGACTGATTTTGGTGAAAATGAGCAGAGTTCTGATGTCAGTAATTCAGTAATTAAATTGGCTAATTAATTTAAGATATAGTTTATTTTCAAGCAAGTTATTTTCTTATTTAACTATTTAAATGTCCCATTTCATTTTCATAGCTAAATTGTAATTCTTCAGAACTACCTAAACTGATTCTATTTATTAAAAAAAAAAAGTAGGCACTTACCTTTTCCATCCTCTTCAGGGCTGCGCACCACAGCTCTAAGCGTATGGAAGTACCCACTTGTATCTTTGTATTTATGATGAAGCCTCATGCATGAGAACTTGGGTTTTCCAAAGAATGTTGGTTCAGGCCCTTGTTTAAAAAAAGCAGTAACAATTCAGGAATGCTGAGTCTATTTTTTAAATAACACACTTCATTATATCCACCAGGAACAAGGACTTTCCAAGTTCAACTGGGATGAACTACTATTGGGTTCCACTTATCCCTGAACTGTATGCTGTGATTCTGTTCTACAGTTTCAGTTATACACCATTAAAAGATTAATCCCATGGATTTTGTTGTGTGTTTTTCTTCCTTATACCCGTGAGTGATAGTAGTGAATATTGAGGCTGGGGAGAATTTGGTTTATATTCAGTTTAGCAATGAAGCTCACCAATTACTTTTAGTCATTCAATCTCTCAAATTCATCTAAAAAGGAGCAAGAATTTTTTTTTTTTGTACTTGGAGTTCACTGTCAAAAGGCAGGATATCAAGGTAACATTTTCATAAAAGGGTTAGGGTTAGAGTTATTGTATTGCTTTAAAATTTTAAACACAGTGATTCCTCCATAGCATTACATGGCAGTAGCACAACAGATAAAGAAAACTCTAGAAAAGTTGGTACATGCTATGGCTGTTCCATGCCACTGCCGTCCTTTTATTAAACTCAGTACAGCCAGCTAGCTGGTCCACCTCTCTCCAGTTTTTTTCTAGTTTGCTCCATGCTTGGCCTCCTTTAGCCTCTGCCATCCTTAAGAGCAGTATATTTAACCACTCATCCTTTCCCCATTTAAAGGCAGGCAGTTGGCTTATGTTGCTCATAAGGAGTTGAGTTCAAACACAGCAACACCAACTAAAAGAAAGGGGGAAGAGAAGGCACTGAGACATCAGTGGACAGCAGGGAGAAAAAGAAAAAAATGCATCATCTTTGCTTACTCACCTGATTAAGGTCCTCCAGAATTTACCTAGGCCACAACCTGGAACAACTAAGATGTTCCTGGATTCACAGCTAATTACAACCTGCTCAGAACAGTTCAGCTAAACTTCAGAACCACTATTCATGAGTTTTGTTTTCTCAAACTGGAAACAAAATATTTGTTCATTTGTTTCACAACAAAGAATTACAATCATTATACAAAAGAGAATGATTTTTCAAACTTTTTTTTCCAATTACCAATACACTGCGATTGCCCTGGCAAGAAATAGGGATATAGAATGCAAAATACATACCTATTTCTATCTTTTCCAAATTTTCAAGGCTCAGCCTTTGATACTGATTGACTTTATCTATTTCATCATCATAGCTGCAAGGGGGGAAAAGTGCCTAGAATTAAATCTTCACTCATAGTCAAACCCTGGATAATGCAGTTCTGACAACTTTGTCTACAATGTGAAATAAAAATTATTACTTACTAGGCTACGTAGTATGCTGCGTTAGAAAGTAGAAGAAGAACATCCACATCTCTATGAGTAGCATCAATAAGGCTAAAATAAAGAGACAGTAATAACAAAAATGTTGAAGCATAAATCTCAAACACTTTGAAGATTTTTCTATTTCATAGAAAAAACATTTATTAATAAATCATAAACACAGTTCCTGATTCCTGAGTCAAGCAGGAGGAAGCTTAGCCTCCTGCCCCACATTGTGAGATTCCTGTTCTGAGCACATTCATCCCACTGGATTCACCTCCCACAGTTCAACTTCTCCTTTACCTGCTGAAGAACTAGTTTCCTAATGTTGATGTCTGTTAATTATCATCCTTCATTAACTAAATACAATACAAATTATTGTTATGCTAGCATCAGCTAAACCCAAGGAGTTGCAATCATGATAATAGTATAGTCGCATGTAAATAATTACAAGGGCTGTAGCATTATAATGGTTTTATTTAAATCTTGAAACAAATATTCATGAATGCTAAATCACACAAAGAAAAACAAAGTGATCAAAGAACTGCTTAAAAACCACTAACAGCAGAACCAAGAACAGAATAAAACCTGAAGCTCAGAAAATATGGGAAAAAGTACTTTCTCTAACACCATAAAGTAAACACAAGAAAAACTTTGTAGCAAGAACTTTCTATAACTCTTATTGAAAATAAACTTTCCCTAATACTATTTACTAAATCTAAAGATACTGAGTACCCCTCCCCCAAAGAATTAATCCTTTGAATATTTTATACTAAGCAACCAGAATAAGCAACAAATAAATTTCAGCAGGATAAGCAGTCCATCAGTATAAAGATCCCACACTTTAAAGTTCTTTAAAGGTCAAAAACTTTAACTGATTATCCTATTTTGAATCAACTTGAGATTTCAAAATTGGTAATGGATATCACTAAAATTTCTATGAGTGAAACCAATATTGTATATGATATAGTTATACATAAAAGTACCAACCATACTGAAAAAATAATTATTAAAAATTCTATCTGCCTAACACCAAAAGTAGTAAGATTTTGACTTTATATAAAGTTCTTACATTAATCTGATTTTGTTCATCAACATTCTCACTGTACTGTCTTAGGACACATTGTGGAAAAATGTAGCATTTTATAATCAAACATTTTAGACTGCATACCTGGGGTCACAGTCAATCAGTGCCCAACCACCATGAAATTTTTCATCATCTGGTAAAAGCAATTTCATGTAACTCTGCAATAATTGGCTAATCAATTCCTGATGAGTCCTCAAATTTTCCTTGTGCAAGGCTTCATGCTCTTTTTCTTTGGTAAATATGGAGTAGAGATCTTCTGTCACAGGAATACCCTGCATTAAATCTACACAAACACAAAGTGCATACAATGATTAAATGAGAGCTAGGCATAGAAAACAGTTGTACTATGAAAATTCAGTTTAAATATTCTATATAATAAAAATAATACTTAATTGTTGATGGAGAAAGATAGGCTGCTTCCTTACCATTTGTTGTGCTTTTCTAACCTCCAAATCATAACTTGGTCATAACTGGAGAAAATCTGGAGTATAGTTATACCCTACTTTTAGCCATATTTGAAAAAAAATAGTATCAATGCAACTTAAAAATAAACATGCTAATATGAGAAGGGATTTGTTTTAATGTTTCAAGAAGAATCAAATCACAATGAACCAATCAAAACTATATTTAAATAACATATGATACATGCATATCAAGATCACTGATTTTCTGCTTTCTGAACAAGGAAGTGAAATGAAAAAAGATTTGCTCAGTCATTTCCACAAGCATAAAGGGCCAATTAGGAATGATGAGAAATACACCCCAGTGCTTTGTTCATTCTTAAATAACACAAATTTATCTATTTGGTGTAAAAATGGAGGCAACTGTCTTACCTATGACTGCTTGTCTATAAGCATCTCTGAAGCGGTTTAAGTAGTATCTATTTGCCGAGTTAACACCATCTTTCATAACTCCTGCCAGCTTCCTTTCACCAGTCCTTGTGAAGTCACCCTATTATACAAAATGTATCTCTGAATATTAAGTGTGCAATTTACATATCATTTAGAAAAAGTTCTATTTTCAATATTGGAATATTGCAATACTGCAGCTTCACTTTTTGGCCTCCCAAACATTCCTCAAATTGTGTTGCCTTGTTAACAAGAATTAGGGCTGGAAAGGAATGTGTTAAGGTTCTTCAAACCCAAATATATTCCCATCTACCCTGAAAACAGCCCCCCCCAAGTTATCCAAATAATAAATGTAAATCATAAATGCACAGTGGCTATATTCACACAACAAACTTAAGCAGGCCAATTTAAGAACCAGACATTGCAAATGTAAACCCTAGAATCCTGCAAACAACTATGCATCAGAACATCATCAACATATTCCATGTTCAATATATTATGCAAATAAGGAAAAATGAGTAAATCTGGTATATAAGCAGTCAATATAAAAATGAAGACATCTTTGCTAGATTCATACAGAATGCTAAATCATATTGTGGTCTGTTTGATTTTGGTTTAGTATTTTAGGAAACCAAGCCAATGGAATTAATAAACCATAATTTCTGCTTTTATGTAATGTATAAACACAGCCCTTCTATATTCCTACTGACTTTAGTATGACTCATTTTGCTTTTATGTAACAAAATGAACAAAAAATCCTTTAGCAAAAGAAAATAACAAAAATTATAAACACTGAACTGAAATTGTGCAGAACAATTTGTTTAATGTGCCATACAGTACAGGCAGGGCTTTTATCCATACATGCATGAAATGTTATACAACAGTTTCAATAAAGGATGGGCATTATTTCATTGTAATAATCAACAATCAATGTCTATAAGCAACTCATTCATAAATCACAATTTCAATCCACTATAAGAGCCATACATTTATTTTTCTAATTTTGAAAAACTATCCTCTTAGCAATAAGGACATGTAGAATCCACAGGATCTCAATTTTTTTATTCAAAAGTGATGCTGTGGACAGTGACTTCAAATATAAGACAATACACAGTTATTCCTGAAGAATCTTCTTTCCTTTTTCTTGTATCAAAAAAAAAAAATACCTTTAAAGCTGCTGTTCCAGCATATTGTCTGCTTATGGCATCACCGTTGTTAGCCCATATGATCTGATAAATTCTATTGCACTTCACTGGCAATGCTTGTTCGGGAGGCATCACACCTAATTTTTTTAGCTGAAATTTAATGTATTTATTATTAATGGTCATTTGTTTTACTGAAAACTATAAAATGAAAAATAAAATAATGAAAAGACTCCAACCAGTCTTCTCTTATCCAATTACCTCCAAATGTATCAGGTAACAATTCTCTTTATATAATAAAAGTTATAGTTTAATACATACAGAAAGCCCCAAATGGGGGAAAGCTTTCTGTGTACTTGTAACAATTTTTAGATGAAATCTCCCAAACAATCCAAATTATACTACCGGTACTTTCTAGAAATAAGATCTTGCTACTGAAAATGTGTATTCATTGCAAGTTCCTTATTCGTTTTCCTCTTTAACAGGGGGCTTACGACTTTGTACTTAATTTGCATGACCAGGCTAAAATCAAAAAAGGCATTTTAAATCATTTTACTGAAAAGCATCAGTGTAAAGGTACATTTAAATTATGAATTTTAGCATTATCTATACAACTTTTAGAAAACAAATTCCAGCACTACTATAGCTATTTTTCTTCAGTAAGTTCAGCTCTTCTATATGAATCATTCAGAAGCAATTTAAAGATAATAAGACTTTTCCAAATCCCTATACTAGTGTTTTCTTTAAGGACAATCACTATAGTTTACCTGCTGTTCCATAATGGCACGAGCAATTGCTGCTTGAACAACGTTGGTTCGATCCAGACAATCCATACAGTTAACACGGAAAATTCCTTCCTGTTTACAAATTACACCAGCTTGGTCCACCCTTCCAAAAAAGTGACATAATTGAAAAACTTTTTTAAAAAAATGGCTATTCTCTACATACATATTTTTCTTGCTAAATGGCTTGGGGCTCCTAGTTTTATTAAGGCATCGGTCAGAACTCTGACACATACATACACACACACACACACACACACACACAGTGGTACTCAACTGCTTTGAAACTCATTGAGTTTGGTCCTCAACACATTTTGGCTCGGTTCTCACTGATTGTTTGGTACTCAACACATGTTACAACTTGTTAATGACAGCTGCTTTGCGATTCACTACATTATTTCTTATGGGATAAATTTGTTTGGTACTCATTGTTTTTGGTTTTCATCACACCTCCCAGAACCAATCAACTATGAGTACTGAGTACCACTGTATATATTCTTATTGTATAAAATAAAACAGTTTTTCGTGCTTATATACAGAATGAGTTACTGTTAATCATATCAATGCCGAACATATCTGTTTGCAGAATCTCTCATCTCCATGGAAAACAGAAAGCTCTGAATGAAAATTGTTTTGGATGCATCTTGCCTTTTACTTGCCAACCCTTCCCCTTATTCCTGATCCAAGCCACAAAGGATACCTACCAGCACCACTTTACATCAGTGATTATGTCAGAAATGGCATCCGTAAGGGTTTGAACATTTTCAAACTTCATTCCACGGCTAAAAAGTAGAAAGAAGGCAGTTTGCTGTAATTTTTTATTGTACTAAAAGAATATGCTACTTATTAGACAGAATCTGAAAAAAATCCCCAGGTTTTTTTTTTCCTTTTTATATAATCTGCTACCAAATAACCCATAGATTAATCAAGACAGACTGCACCCAAATTTTAAAATATACATACATGCACACACATACGGGAATACATTTTTTATTAAGGCCCTTTTTGAAAAAAAATGAAAGTTTACAAAAACTTTATAATCCTTCACCCATGAAAACTCTCATGGGAAACCCAAACCTTAGCTATGAAGAACTTTTGTCATCATTTATCATATAATATCAAATATAGCAATAGACTGTACATTCCAATATTTGTTAGGTTAAGGTTCTTTCATAGACTTACCAATGTTCATGGAAATCAAATGAAACATAAGTAAGGCTTGGATTATTATACAATAAAACTTGTTTCAGATAAGCATCGCCAATAATTTTTTCTCGTCCAGTCTGGTCCACTAGGTTAATGATAATCTGTTTAAAGATAGGAAAATATAAAAACTAGTTTTAAAATATGAATGTACGTCTTAATTCCACTTGGAAGTACAGGAGAAGCGGTTCTTATTCTAATTTTTAAGGACTTGTTTTCTAAATGACTGCTAAGAAGCATTCAGTCAATGAATATTAAAAGCTTCACCAATTTGTTAAAATCATTACATTTAATCTTACATTTTTTATCAGCCAGAAGAAATGCACTAAATGGACAGTCATGTTCACTACATGCTTCACTTTAAACCAGTGTTTCTCAATCTTGGCAACTTTAAGAAGGGTGAACCCATCCACCCTGGCTGAGGAATTCTGGGAGTTGAAGTCCATCCATCTTAAAGTGACAGAGTTGAGAAACACTGCCTTAAAGGGATACATTTTTGTTTATGTAACATGAGGCACTCAGCTTTTTTGCCTTTTCAGTTTCTATAAATTTTTCCTTAGCTCAAAAGTTTGCCCCAGAAAACTCCTATTGCACGTGACTAGTGATAAGACAGAAAATACAGGAGAAACGGGAATATTCAGCAATGTTTGCTGCCTCAGCAAACAGAAGTCAAAATGCTTTCCACTAACCCAAAACCACCATTAGACACAACCCAGAATTACATGATAAGCAAATTTTTATAATTCACAAAGTACTAGATATTGCCAAAATCTTTTCTTTTTTTCAAAACATTAAAGCACAGTATAGATAGTCCTTGATTTATAACCTCATTTGGGATTGAAATTTTGGTTACTTAAGTGATGTGGTCATTAAGTTATCATGTGACCCAACCTGATTTTACAACCAATTTTATTGAGGTTGTTAAGTAAATCATTGCTATCATTACCCTAATCTCACTGTCATTAAGTGAATTCATCTTCCCCAACTGACTGTGCTTATTGGAAGCCAATTCAGAAGGCTGCAAATCACAATCATGAGATTGGAAGACTCTGCAACTATCGTAAATGTTAGCTGATTGCCAAGCACCCAAACTATGATCATGTAAGTATGGAGGTGGTATGACAGTTGTAACTTGGAGGACAGGTCGTAAGTCACTTTTTTGAGACTACTGGAACATTGAATCATTGTTAACTGAACAGATGTAAATTGAGGGCTACCTGTACTGTATAAAATTGCCCAACTGTCAATAATTTAACATGGTCTTGTAAGATGGTGAAACCTACCTGTTTTTTATAAATGTTTAATTGTTCTTCAAAATGTGCACAGAAATAAGTAACAGTTTCCTTCTCACCTACAAAAGAAAAATATATTGGTTGACCACTCCTTTGAGATGTTTCCATGAAAAGCAGCAGTATTAGAACAGCATATCACTGGACTGAATTAGAGATGTAATTAAAATATTTTTTAAAATTATTATAAATTCTAGAATTCAGTGAAATAACATTTACAAATAATCATTAAGCAATGTATGTCAGCAAATAAATAATGGAAGATTTTTTTTGTAGCTACACATTTTTAACTGTAGTTTTTTAAATGCTGATCTGTGTGTATAAGTCTTTAGGAGCCTATGGAGTAGTATGTCATTTTAATACCTCAATTACAACTGCCAAATCACTTGACATCAGTTACATACTGCCAAAATTCAGCAAAATAACTACATTATAGTAAAGCTATTTTTTCTTTTAAAAAAATAGTAGCAGAGACGTTGGCAGCATCCCAGCAGGCTGGAAGTTGATGTTGCCCTCTGACCCAATATAATACTGTTGCACAAATATCATTCTTTCAAGACGTTTTCAGCCACAGGTATATCAACAGCTACAATTCAAACACTGGACAGGACTAAGACACATTTGGGGAGGCACTTTCAGAGTTTAAGGCCTGAAATGATTGCCTTAAACATTTGAAAAGCTTAAAAGCAGCCATTTTGGCTCTTAACTTCACCTACCTCCCCAAAACCAAATTTTCCAAATGTTTAAGCTCAATCTTCAGGATCGCCCAAAAAATGACACTGAAGGGGCTTTGTTTGATTTCATACCATTAATGTTAGAGATAAAGAAAACATTTTGAGGAGCATCTTTTTTTTCAGAGAGCTCAAAGAATGTCCTGCTATAATTGGAGAACCATGGAAGATCTTACATTACTACATTTTGTTCTCTTTCAAACCCTTAATAAAATTCATCTTCACCACCAGTTGATTAGTAAAAACCGGATGCATTAAATCACTACATCTAATCCTCTAAGACAAATCCGCAATTTCATCTTTGCAATACACAAGAACATTTTAAAAAAAATAATCTCAGCAAGGTCTTTGATATTTTAACATTTGTTAAAACCTATTGGCCTTTCACAAGGCCTGAAGAAATGGCTGGATTCCCAGACTTGGAATTCTATTAATTTTATTGAAATGTTTGTACTATATGTCTACTTATAATTGATTTTGTTATTGTTGTTTTTATTTTGGCTGCCAATTATCAATTTATTTTTTCTTTCCTTTCCTTTCCATTCCCACTGCCACTTGTTTGAGGAATGAGGAAGAGACAGGTCATATCCAGTAAATTGCTCATTAGGAATTTTCTGGCAAAAGTGGGTGAAGACAATGTACTACCAAAATAGTGCCTTTTAGCCCTATTCATATTCTGTCAGAAAGGAAAGAAAACTACTAGAAGATATGACTACTGTATTTTTGGAGTATAAGATGCACTTCCCCCCCCCAAAAAAGGTAAAAATCTGGGTGCATCTTATAATCCGAATGTAGTTCTGCCCATCTGCCCCTACCCTTCAGACATTTTCGGCCTCCGCAGGTCACATTTTCGGGAGGTTCCAGGCAGCGGGGATTTGGGTCAAAGCACAGTCTGAGTAACGAGCCTCTTTGGGATGTTCTGGGGGGGGGGGAAATCTGGCCGGCGGCTTTGGCGAACAAGGTGGGCCACCCCGGTTTGTGGATGTTCCCCCCTCTGGCCGTCCAGCGGGCAGCTCAGGGCAGACAATGGTCAGGATGACTTCACTCCCCAGCAATGTGAGGAGCCACCGCCACCACCTAAGCCCTCTCTGCTCCCGGGAGCTCCTAAAGCGAAAAGTCCCTCCTTTCCAGCCAGTGCCACCCATTGGCCCGATGCAATTTGCAGAGCCGCATTTCAGGCGGCAGCCAGTTCCCCTGCAATGTGCTTCGGGGAACCAGGGAGGAAAGCATTTTCAGGTGGCAGTGCCAGCTGAACGCCACGTTTTTGGATTCCGTGAGGAAAGCGTTTTGCATAGCAGGGAATGGGGGGGTTGATTGGCCATTAAAAGGGGAGGGGGAAGATGCACACTCTTAACTTTGCACATGCCCTAGTCAGTGTTGGAGGAGCTGGGGATGCTGGTGCTCTGGTCCTCTGCCCTCCCCACCCTCAGGCTGCCCCTATGACTTTGTCTACCTGGAATGGCTGCAGCAGTGGCTGGATGAATCAATGCCCCCCCCCAAGTCATCGACAACAGGCCTGTTTGTGCTCCCATGGCAAGCTACACCCAGATAAAATCTCCACCAAGTGAGTCTCAGAGTACGTGGCTGACTACTTCTACAAGAGATATAGGGGAGAACCCAGGCTGACAGGTGGGGGAGGGCTCTATCCTGGATGAGGCCAGCTTTGGCCCTGGCCTCCTTCTTGCTGTGATCCCCTCTCTTTAGGAGGGGGAAAGAGTAAGGAAGGAAAGGCAAAGGAATATCACATAGATGGAACTGCTTATGCTCTTTCAGAGAAAGGAGGAAGCCTTCCAGCTCTGCAGGAGGTGTGATCTCTCACACTGTTGCAAAGTTGGTGTTGCACCTCACTGGGCTGTTGCCACATTTGTCAGTTTCCTCCCTCCCCCCAAACCCCCCTCGCACCTTCCCCAGGACTGTTTTTGGAGCTGCCTCTGGAGAGGCGAAGTACAACCCGAGGAATCCCCATTGGCAAAAGCAGAGCCCGCCCACGAAAGCTCAGGGAGACTGCCTTTCGCCTTCCTTCCCGGGTTGAAAGCTTTCTGCTGGGTCACTTCCACAGAGTTAGGGCAGTGGGAAGGCAGAGGCTCCCTCCTTGCCGAATGGCCGAGGAAGAGGCTCTGCCACTGCCTTTCAGCCTCCCAGCATCCTTCTCCTTACTCAGTGAAAGCTGAGGACTGCGTGGTGGAAAGATGCTGGTTCCTGTGGCTGAAGAGCTCGCTTAGCGAGTACTACAAAGCCGTCTGCAACCTCCTTAAAACAACGGTCAAGGATTGAGCAGGTCCTGCCGGCCGCACATTCCATTTTTGGATTTGGGGAGGGGGAAACCTGGCCTCATCCAGGCTGGAGCGCCCGCTCCCCACCTGTCAGCCTGGGTCCTCCCCAGTATCTCTTGTAGAAGTAGTCAGCCATGTCCGAGACCCACTTGATGGTGGAGATCTTATCTGAGGCAGCCTGAGGTAGGGGGGCAGAGGTCCAGAGCCTCAGCAGCCCCAGGTCCTCTATCTTTCCTCCTCCAACACTGACCAGGGTGCATGCAAAGTTAAGAGTGTGCATCTTCCCCCTCCCCTTCAAATGGCCAATCAATCCCCCACCCCCATTGCCTGCTATGCAAAATGCTTTCTCCCCCAAATCCAAAAACACGCTCTGCCACCTGAAAATGCTTTCCTTCCTGGTTCCCCGAAGCACACGGCAGAGGAACTGGCCGCCTCCTGAAACACGGCTCTGTGAATTGCATCGGGCCAACGGGCAGCAGTGGCTGGAAAGGAGGGATGTTTCACTTTAGGGGCTCCCAGGCGCAGAGAGGGCTTAGGCGGTGGCTCCTCACATTACTGGGGAGTGAAGTCATCGTGGCCACTGTCTGCCCTGAGCTGCCCGCTGGACCATGGGGCCCGCCTTGTTTGCCGAAGCCACCGGGCAGATTCTTCCCCCAGACCATCCCAAAGAGGCTTGTTCCTCAGGCTGTGCCCCAACCCTCCCCCCAGAGCATGTGAGGGGTCTCTTTGGGGAAAGCAAGTAGTCCCTGTGGATCACAGGAGCAGCCCAATAAGCTTTCCGGAAAAGAACTTCTCAGTAATCGATGCCCTTTTTCCCAGCCGAGTCTGAGGCACCTCTCGCTTGCAGGAGGAGGGGGGGGGGCATAAAGCAGTGCCACCTTAAATGCTGGTAGGCAGAGGCAGAATTCTTTTTTTCTTGTTTTCCTCCCCCAAAATTAAGGTGCATCTTATACTTTGAAAAATATGATAGGTTAAGTAGTTGTTAAGGTTACTTCTCTACAAAAATATGAAGCCTACAAATATATATACCTATGGATACACATATAAACATACATAGATGTACATTTACTTGGAATACCATGTCATTCTAAGAATTTGCTAGAGAAAATAAAGTTAAATATTTGTGAAACATTCAACTAAATTCAAATTCAGGTTATAGTATTTCTATCAAATAGTTGGCTTTTTTTAATACAAAACAAGAAAATCTTTATTTATCATGTACTACACTGATATAAAAATAACCATGAAGATGACAATGACAGCCTAAGTACATTAGGGGGACATAAGCCAAAAATAATGTTTAAAAATCACTTTGTGATAAAAGTTACCACACTAATTTGAAAAATGATTGAATAATGTTAACTGCATTATATATCATATGAATACTTACACTTATCAAGACGTGGCCGTGGGTTGTATCTATAACCAACCTGACTCCAAAAAACAGGCACAGAGCCTCTTGTCTGAACAAAAGATAGCGTGTGATTATGAACATGGATCAACTGTTCAGTCTCTACATAATTTGCTACATTCCCATTTTTATCCACTCCTCTTCGTTTGTAACGCATCCCTAGGAGAAAAAAAGCAAAGAATTTCAGAAAAGAGATTGAACTTACATGTTAAAAGCTCATATAACATTTGTTCACTCAGCACCCTAGCTAACTTAATACTGCGTTTCCAAAACTCTTTCATAAAATTCCTCATTCAAGTCTCTCAAGTAACATTAGCAATTATAAGATAAAACAGCTGTAAAAACCTAGAACCAGTATGATCATGGGATTCAAATATCTTCCATATGACAAAAGGCTTAGAATATTTGGGACTCTTTAGCTTGATAAAAATGTCTAAGGGTGGATTGTAATAGAAGCATGGAAAATATGGACAAGGAGAAATTTAGTACTTATCTTTCTCTTATAGGACAAAGCTGATTTATAAATGTAGAACAGGAAAACATGACTTCAATACATATATTTATCATTAACTGGTGAAATTCATTACCAATTTTTCAAGTGTTTCTTATGGTTTTAAGTGAGTATTTTAATTTCTGTATAAAGATACAAATAGGAAGTACTTGCTTCCGTAAAAATAATCGCTAAAGCTTTTTTGTCTCTAGACTATACCGAATAAACTTACCCGCTCTGTGACGGCTCCTCCGTGAGATAAGTGCCACAAGAAAACTTGGATGAATGTAATCTACACAAACAGGCTCTTGATTTGGTGTTTCAGGGCTGCTTTTCTCCTCATCTGATGTTTCATTGTAATTAACTACAAGTTCTTCAATTTGTACAAATCCCTGGATGACTGGGATAATCCAAAAGTCCACTTCAGTTTGCTGCAGGACATTAAAAGACATATACATGCAATTTATAGAACCCAAAAATTAAATAAATGAAAATAGC
>JANHFM010002487.1:99220-114566 GCA_032468115.1 Grayia smithii | reverse complement strand
TTTGCACTCTCCTTCTTCACCTGCATCAAGAGGCTCTTTAGTTCCTCTTCACTTTATGCCATTAAAGTGATCTCATCTGCATATCTGAGGTTATTGATATGTCTCCCAACAATCTTAATTCCAACTTTTGATTCATCTAGCCCCGCCTTTCTCATGATGTGCTCTGCATATCAGTTAAATAGGCAGGGCGACAGTATACAGCCTTGCCGGACTCCTTTCCCTATTTTGAACCAATCAGTAGTTCCGTATTCAGTTCTCACTGTTGCTTCTTGACCTGCATATAGGTTTCTCAAGAGACAAGTAAGATGGTCTGGTACTCCCGTCTCTTTAAGAACTTGCCACAATTTGTTGTGATCCAAATGTGCTCCCCATGGACAGTTGAAAAAGGAAAAAAAAGAGGCTGTTAGTTGACAATATTCCTGTGTGTAGGACTTTTAGCAATAAATCAATTCAATTGGACCTTCATGTGTGGACCAGGCTTTTTGCAGCTGACACTTATATTTAGCTGTGAGGTTTCAACATCATCTCTTGTTTTCAATACACCGAGTTAGGAAATTCCACAATCTTCAGGCACAAATGGAAATTTCCTTATATTATCAGCAGTTCCCAGCCTATGATGCTTCCTATTCCTTCTCTTCATTAATTAGC
Source organism: Grayia smithii (assembly GCA_032468115.1). Classification (NCBI taxonomy): domain Eukaryota; kingdom Metazoa; phylum Chordata; class Lepidosauria; order Squamata; family Grayiidae; genus Grayia; species Grayia smithii. The sequence continues at coordinate 113,918 of JANHFM010002487.1, read as the reverse complement.
AGTACCAACCCATTAATAATGTCTATTACCTGTTTAGGATATGATGAAATTGCCTTATCATGCAAACATGAATTTGTCTCCAGCCAAAAATAGACATGATTATGACAGCTATTCTATGTTTTCTCACTTTTGCTAAAAATACTATCCTTACTAACATGAGTTGCGATTCAATGTAAAAATATTTCTACTTTGTATATGCAGTCAGATTTAATATTTCAAGTGCTGGAAAGTTAAACCTGAATATTTAAAGGGAAGGACCTTATAATTTAAAATGCATAACAGAAATAATATCATTTGATCAGTTTGAAAAGGCTAATAGCTAATTGCATTCTCTAATTAACTTCTCAGCAGAATAATAGTGAAAAAAGAGATTGATGTTCAAATGAATCAAGATTCAGGAACAGTTCAGAGTTACAGGTGTTCCCATAGGCTCACCAAGCTTCAGGCAATGCTAACAGTCAATTCAATGATCATATCCACGCTAGACTGTCTTTGTAGGCACTTGGTACATTTCATGAATATTGCCAATAAGTTATTGCAGGAGCCTGGAAATAAATATATGCAAATTCTGAGCTGCAACTTTTGATTCTCTGTTGACAAAAATAAATAAAGGTATTCAATGTGAGGCAATTTTCCTCCATAACCTCTGCTATTTGTTTGATAATACTGTTGGAAGAAATGGCCATCTGGGTTCAGTTCCAAGTGGGAAGAAAGACACTAGAAACATGGAGACTGCTTGGAAAGATGGTTTAATGGTGGACAGGACCACATGGTTTGAGGTCCTGGGCAAAAAAAGCACATAGGTGAGAGAGGGAGAGAGCTTTATACCCTCTGTTGGGATTTGAACTTGCTTCCTGTTCCTGTGATAAGAAATAAATCCTGATTGGTTGTCAGACTCCCATGGGGCCATGCAGGTGTAACTTTGTAGGTTGTCTTGAGTTCCAGGCTTGGTTGAATCTTGTTGGGTGATGTAATCTTCTCAGATGTCATCTGGTGAGATGGGTAGAGGGTTAATCGTATTATGTCCTGAGGGTGAAGGTCTTTTGTATTGTAGATAAGCTGGCCCAGCCTTTCTGGGGCTATTACCAAAGATGGGGGCTGCTTTCCAAGAGTATGTTTCTCCTTTTCTCATCCAGGGAGGTATAATATTCTGCCTTTTTAATAATCCCTAGAATATTTTATTCTTCTAGGAGAGGGGTGGGTGCTTATTTCCTATAATACAAAGAACAGTTGCTGAAGATAGATTTATAAGACAAGTGATAAAATGCCAACCAAAGCTTCAGATCTTAGATTTTCATTAAGAAATGTAGGGTAGTAATACCATTACAGTCTGTAGTAATCACAGTATCATTATGGAAACAGTGAGAAAGTATTACCAAATATGGCTGACTTCCCTGTAGCAGCCCTTTGTACTGTATTGGGCAGCTGTCTTATTTGGTTCCAGGCCTAGGGCTGACTATTATTTTATTTGTCTAAGACCCAATTCTGCTTTTGTTGTTTATTAAATCATTTTAGTCTTGGTTGTCTGAATTAATATTTTAGCTGTTTTATGTATTTTTCTATGCTACCAGAGTTCATTGGAGTTGTGCTTGTAATAAATGTAAATAAATATTAATTAATATGGACAACTATTCAACGGCAGTAAAGGGTGGGCTGTTTTAGTATCTTCTTGCTACCATCGAGAAAAGGTTTCTGCAGCCAACTACAGTATGATTGCCCTAGAATGCCTGCTAATGTCCTTTTTCCTCCAAAACATATGCTACAAATATGCAGAGCAATCTCAGCTGGCATCATCTTCCTTTTAAAAGAAATTCAAAACCACTAGTAATCTTAGAGGCTGGGTCACTTTGCTTGGTAATGCCCTTCACCAGGAGCCTGTTATAACCTGTGCCCTTACCGAAACCTGCATGATAATACACAATAGAAAGCTACAAAGAACCTACTTCTGTAAATATTGAATTGTTAAAACATTAACTAAAATGTGCCTCTAGTACTCTCCAGCACAGAAGAACAATACATCTTGTAGTTTATAGAAGTGGTGTAAAAGTCTTGGCCATGTTGCAATATAATAGAATAAAGTCCCCTCCTCTAGGCATAGGAGTATTTCAATAGCCAAGAGGAGAAACAAATGCATATTTATTGAAGTATATTTCCTTAGGGGTACACATTCAACACATCAGCTAAGCAACCCTATTCTGTTCTTATCAGAAATAGAATGATATTTTGGCAATGCAAGTCACTGCTTGAGCAGCTGCAGCTAAAGCTAATGTATAGAACTAAATGCAGAAAGGACAAAGTCCTCATCAAATCACTCAGAGTAATTTTGTGGGTGTGTGTAGCGATGGCAGAGAAAACATAGCATTCCAAACAGAATGCTATGAGCAGATTATTTTAATTTAACACTTTTTCCCTCAAATCACCTAAGCAGTGGCAAGTGTTGGAAGAAATATCCAGCTCCAGGTCCAAGCCGGGAATAAAATGGAAGCTAATTGGAAATAAAGATTCTGTTTATTGGTGAATAGAATCAACACACACATAGAGCGTGCAGCTGACAAAATGGAATTGAGAGTGGGTGGGGTTTTAAACCTTCTTTGGACTTTGTATTTGAGATTCCTGTTCCTGTGCAAGAATATGTCCTTTAATATTTTAATGGCTGTTGTCAGATTCCTATGGGGTCATGGCTGGCTCTATAGTAGGAGTGTCAAACTCGTGGCCCACGGGCTGGAAGGCATCATGCGCTGGCCATGCCCGTGCCCAGTTTAACGAAAGGGGGAAAGTCGCAATATGTCACGTGACACGAGTTTGACACCCCTGCTCTATAGGCAGAAGGAGAAATGCAAACCCTAGGTATTTGTCTGAGCTAATCTTGTCAATCTTTTGCTTGCCTAATTGTGTTGCTTATCTGGAATATCTGCCCAGTCTTTCTGAATGGATTATCAAATCTGTATTTCTAAAAGTTGGCCTCCTCAATTTCTGCTTGGGGTAGAGAGACTGAGGCTGGTTTCTGCATTAAGATTTTTCCCATTTCTGCTTTAGGATAAGCAACACAATTGCTTATTCCAGATAAGCAACACAATTAGGCAAGCAAAAGTTTGACAAGATTAGCTCAGACAAATACCTAGAGCTTGCATTTCTCCTTCTGCCTATAGAGCAGGGGTGTCAAACTCGCATCATGTGACATATTGTGACTTTCCCCCTTTCGCTAAACTGGGCTCCGGCATGGCCAGCGCATGATGCCTTCCAGCCCTTGGGACACGAGTTTGACACCCCTGCTATAGAGCCAGCCATGACCCCATCGGAATTCTATCTTGCCTTTTTAATATACCCCAAAATATTTCATTCTCTAGGAGAGTGGGTGGCTGCTGATGTTCCACACAGGGGAGGGCTGCGAAGGGGTAGGGGGATATCTGAAATCCTTTTGACTTGCTAGTTCCAGTCAAACTAAGATACAGGTGTTTATGAGATTAGTATAAGAAGGTAATGCTGTTTCCTATTTCTTCAAGGTATATTTGCACTTCAGCATTTAGTAACACAGATTTTGGCATATAAAGCAATAAATCTTTGCAGGAGAGCTCCAGGTTCAGACACCAGACCATAAATAATGGGCTCTTAGCTTTTTCTTTCTTGACTGAAAAAAGGAAAGATTAATTGCTGCAAGATCTGGCACTACAGTCTTCATAAAGATGAGTAAGAGCTACTAAAAGCTGGAGCAGAACTGCCTGTTATTTATTAGATATATATACACTCATAGACTGCTGGCAGGCAACAAGATTGATAGCCTAATCAGTGCAAAGAATTTATGACTTAACATACTTTTCCCAATTTCTCTTATCTTTAACTCAAAATTTGTATTGTTTTTACTCTGTGGACAAGCTACTTTAATAAAAATTGTGTTTGTGTATGTGTATGCATATGTTTCACTGAAACCCAACAGTGCCAAAATGTTCTGAATTACCATTCCTAGCATTCCATTTCCTTGAAAACCTCTTTGGTTACATTCTTTATTCTTGTCATTTTATGAATGACATCATTTCTAAATTATGATCTATCTGGAAAGGTGCCAAATACCGTCATTTGATTAACCCTAGTGGCTATAGGGAGAACAACAGATATTTACAATGCATAAAAATGTGATATGCCAGAAGTAGTCAATGAACACAAGTTTTTAAGCAAGAACAACCCCCCCAAAAGGCATACAAGCGTAATGGCTTTGGGAAAAAAATCCAATGTTACTTCCATTGTGCTGCAGTATGCAACACCATGTAATTTAATATGACAATTCCCATATTATGGTAGTTTTCATGCCAGTATGGGTCTTAAATCTATGGCAAAACCTAGTACAGTCACTGGCTAATGGAAGGGAGTTGGAGGACATATTTTTGTGATACTTTGTAAGATGATTGAAGTCCCAAGTAGGAACAAAATGAAGTAAAAGTTTCCCATGGTTAACAATAAATCTAAGATACAACTATTGCCACTTCAGGAAAAATGATTGCTGTCTCCAAATTTCCAAAGTTTTAGATTCTCTAAATAACTCTTATTTTGGGAAAAGCATATTACATTTCAGTGGCGGCAGCAGCAACAACAGGCAATTAAGTCTCTCTGGTAAATCAACTCGCTCAAAGATCAGGGATTATACAGTAAACCATTAGTGTTCATGGGCTTGAGCAGATGTATTAATTAGGCAATGATGCCATATATTATATTTTAACACAGTTTATTTAGAACACACTTGCAGCTGGGTCATGATCAAGATTAATTGTGTAGCATCTGCCCTATAAATAATAATACATAATTTTCTCTTGACAATTAGATCAAATTATAGTTTGAATATTTAAAATCCAGTTATTTTCCTTTACGTCTGGTAAAATTACAGTGAAGGCCAGCAGAAACAGATGAAAAGGGTTTGGGACAACACACAGGGATGACAATGTGAATTATGTCTGAATGGGTAGTACCCTGTTCACATATTAATATTTCCATTTTAGAACAAAAGCACACAACAGAAGCCAACAGGCCAAGGAAACAGGTTATTGTGATATAAGCCCACTGTGGACTACAAATTCCACAGTTTTAATAAACTGAAGCAAGGCTTCTGGGAATGATAAGAACTGTAATCCAAGTTATTTTAATATTCGTTGTTTTATCAGTATTTAAAATTTATTAATTCTGTCTTAGTTTAACATATGTATTTTTAATGTGGCAAGCCACTTTGGTGGTCAGATATAGTGATAATAAATAATACATCCAATAATAATATATTTAGAGACTGCCAGCTGGAGAAGAACATGAGAACAACCTGAATGCATAAAAAAATAAAAGAATAAACATGGTTGCCACAATCTGGATGACCATGAGATAGCCTTAGTTTTCTACCCCTTTTCTGTCATCTAGTGGTGGTCCAGATTTTTGCATCCCTAGAACTGGTGGTGTTATATATTTTGTAGTATTGAATCTAAATATTTGTTCCTAGGCCTTTTTTGAGAAGACTTGGCTTAGAAAGGGTGCATAGCACTAATATGAATGTGATAGAAGCAGTCCTCTAGGACTGAATTGCAAAGATGTGCAATTTCCATTAGCCAGAGGGATGCAGCTGGCTTTGTGTGGCAAGCTGAGGAGCAAATTTAAAACAGGCTGGTTCAGTACCCATTTTGGAAGGAAGGCTAGGAAGTTAAAGGAAGCTTAAAGAACTGCATTAAGCATCTGCACATCTAAAGATACCAAAAAGAGCTAATATTTTAAACACCATTCTTCTGGGGCTACAAAAGGAATGCTTGGAGGCTGCTGTTTTTTGTACTGCACTGGATATCAGATATAATGAAACCAGAACATACCAACACTTCCACTTATTTGCTTGTTAAGTAATTCCCACCAGGTTTCCTTTTAACTAGATGGTACATAAAGCGGAGATGAGTCAAATTGTAGAACTTTTATGTGCTGAAGTAAAATGTGTGCACTTTACTATTATTAAAATAATTCCAACGCTTTTTGAAAAAACATTCCCAAGAGTGTTGGGGATGATTTACCATTAATAGCTTCAGAAGTGTTTAAATAAATCTGGCTGACAACTGATGCAAAAGCATAAAATATTCCATATGACAGGATGTATCTGTTTTGAACCATGTATCTCACATCGCCCACCAGAATTTCCAGAACAATTATTTTCCAAAAAAATAAAATAAAATAGTTTTATGTTAGACTTTTTCTTTGGGAAATTTTGTTCTGAAGTAATTTTGTTCTACAAAGTTAACTTCTGAATTAAAGAATATAAATCATCTATGTCTCTCTCCCTCACTAGGGCATCAAATGGCTGCTTTGAGAATGTTTTTGCATAGCATCACTGAACATTTTCTTATTTTCAAAAGGGACAACAGAAAGATTAAAGGAAAGCAGCTGAAATCATTTCATTTACTCTCCAAATTGGAATCACTAAACACTATCATTTTTAATAATTTAAAAATGTTTACCCCAGTCATTTATTATATATAGCCATGTCCATAACCTTGGCAGAGAGATAGATATACCTTTGCAATTATCCAAAAGGATTTAGCAACCAAAAAAACCCGGCAGTATGTTCCTCCTGACAATGTGACCTTGAGTGTTATTTTTGCTGTCACAGAAGTATAATAAATGTGTTCTTTTCAAAGCACCCTTGGCTTTTATCCTTCCTTTCACTCATGAATTCTCAGTAAGAATACTGAGCTACCTCTCCCAAACTGGTGCATTTCTCTTTCCTTATATCATCCACACTGCCGCATGTATATGTGCAAGGATAGATCACAAGGGTCAGCTCATGGATAAGTGCAAGGATATATCACAAGGGTCATCCACAGTTTTATGCAGTTTAATCATGGAATGATGGTTGATCAGGGAACCCTGTACAACTGTCCTTCACTCTTTGGGCAAAGACAGTAATTAGAAATAATAAGTGATGATCCTGGCAAGATAGAGATAATATGAAGTCTTTTACATTTAAGAAAGGGGCATAAGAATTTGCCAGTTTCTTCTTTCTATATTCTGTTACATAACCATTTATTTCACACCTTAATAACAATGTAAAAAAACAGATCAATCGCTCTTGCTTTAAATACTTCAGTGATGGCATAAGAGAGAAAGGCAGAGCAACCTGTGTTTTTTGGCAGTTAGCCATCCACAAAATATGAAGACAACCATAGGAAAGTAGCATTTCTTCTCTTTAAAATAATATTGCAGCTAGGAAGATTTCTTAAGAGTTTTAGTTTAGCTGGTTTTATCAGTTTCTACTTAAAATGCACAATTCAAGACCTTACTCTTTCTCTAATTACTGATTTATCCACTGCTGATTTCCAGAAGTTAACTGCTGGTGTGCCCTAGGCAGGAGTGCACAATATTGTATGAAACAAAATACAATTTAAGGGAAGCTCAAAATATATATCTAGGCCTTTCAGAGCAAATTGTATGTTTTTAGTCTCTTGGATTTTACTACCTTTTTATTTTTATGTTTTTATAAACCACCTAAAATTGTGATGTTTGGGTAACTTGTATATTCATGATATTTGTAAACAAATAAAATGATAAATATGTAAGGTGAAATAATTTAGGTACTATGTAATCTTTAGCTTAGCTGAGTTTGATCAGGATTTTTCATTTTGCAATGATTTAATGATAACAAAAACAAATCTCTTTCCATCCTAAATTAAGTGACTAAATTGAAGTAGGTTTTGAAAGATAAAATAAATATGAGTACATTAATGTGTTTATGAACTTCAATTTAACTATATTAATTTAAATCCAGAAGCCACAAAAGTAATACTTCTCCCCGTCCTTCCAAATTAATTAATACTTGGGTTATCCTTTGTAGTCTTGGGCAGTTGTGATATGTTTATATAATTGCCATCTCTAGTTAGGAATCATTTCTTCCAGGCCCAGTCATTATATCAGTTGGAAGTTAAATCTGGTCTGTGTCCTATTCCAAAGCAGGAGACAAACACAGGCAAAGGAAAAATAAGTTTGAGGCAAGCTGCAATTAGAAAGGAGGTTTATTGGCCCAGTAACAATGACAACAGCAACAGTTTATTGGCCCAGCAATGACACAGCAAGCATTTCTGAGGGCACCTAGCAAACTGGTCTGGTGAGTAGATGAGTTTTTATATGTTTGGGGGCAGAGGTGGTATTCAGTTGGTTTGGACCAGTTCTGGCAAACCGGTAGCGGCAACTGCAGGTGGGCCTACCCACCCACCGCGGCATAATGCCATCCTATTTAGACACGTTTTCGAGGCCAGGCGCATGCACAGAAGGCACACATGCGGCAAAACAGTGTTAAGAATATGTGAAACTCACCGCTGTTTGGGGGGGGGCTTTGTAATTGAGATGTTTGGGTCTGTTTGTCCTTTATTATTTAATTGTGTTGCAAGATTTGTATTGTCTGCAAGGTTGCGACCAGCCCTAAAGATAAAGGAGAAATGCAGATCCTAGGTATTTGTCTCCCTGATGCAGGGGTGAAATCCAGTCCCTCCCACGCACCCGTACTTACCAGTCCATGTGTGGAGCATGCACAGCACGCTTGCACGCATGCGCAGGAAGCTTTTTTTTAAGGTTTTTTTTGTCAAAAAAAGCTTCTGCACATGCGCAGGAGCGCCCATTCGGCGCATGTGTGTGTGTGTGCACCAGACACACGCTCTGCACACTCCGACCATGCGCAAAGCACGTGCACCTTTAGAACCGGTAGTAAACGTAAGTAGAACCCACCTCTGGCCCAGAGAATCGGTAGTAAAAAAATTTGGATTTCACCTCTGCCCTGATTTAATCCTGTCAGCCAAATCTTGTCAGTTTCAGCTCCTGGTCTATTCTGCCATCTATTTGGAGCTTGCTTTAGCCAAGTCCAGTTATACAATGTATGTATATATTATTTTATGAATGAAACTTAATTTCCTTAACCTTTGCTTGCAGGCTATTTTAGCGGAAGAAAAACTGGGGCTGCTTTCTGCCTTTGTTAAGTAGACTTTTCTCTTCCTTTAGGGGAAATATTGTATTCTGCTTCTTTTCTTATTCTGTGGAATATTTCATTCTGGGGATGGGGGGGCCTTCCTACATATCCAATACTAGTAATCAGTTTTGAGTATTTATGTATTTGTGATCGGCTAAACCCAGGTAGTTGGGTTGTAACACCATGCATAGGCCTGAAGTATGAGGCCTAAGAGTTTGAATGTTCTTAGGGTGATTGTTGATCATAAATGCAAACAAAAAGGTAAGCCCATGAGTTATCTCACTTTTTCAAAAGCTCTGTTTGAAAGAGCACAGAAAGGATCTAGATATATAAAGGAACTGTCTGTTTCCAATTATCTCTGCCTGTCCCACAAAATCCAGCAGGGTTGGCATGTTCTGGATCCTATCAATTAATGTCGTCTGATGTAATCCAAAAGGCATGGTTTCTTGTTCCACCACCCACCCTTGGTAACAGTATCTCCTGACTTCACCTGCTGTTGAAAACACTGTGAAGACCTGTATCTTCCCCCAGGCACTGAGCCAGACTGAAATATGTGAATACGAGTATTTTTGTTCCTGATTCAGTGTATGTCTCGTTTTTCTATCGTTATCTTGCAGAGTAAGGTTTTTAAAACCCATTAGCTGCCAGGATGGCTCTGCAAGTGAACTATGAATTGAATAAATGTGCAGATAGACAGATACTTAGATATTGGCTTGCCATATGACCCAGAGTGGCAGAGATGATATTCAAATTGTACAAGCTAAAGACTAAATTGGGCACAGTGGTGGGAAAAGAAGGTTCTACTTATTAACCTTGTATTATGGCTTTTCAGCTCATGTGTTCTGAACAGATCACTACAAAAAAGTACACCACCACAAAATTCATAATTGCATAATCACTTGTAATTTTTCTCCCAGTAGAACATAATTGTTTTTGTAAACAGCAAAACCTACACACAGAGACATAACACAAACAACATTTACAACACACTTTTCTCAGACTTATTTCACAATGCATGATTCTGATATCCTAGCATTCTAAGCAATCAAATAACTTAATCAGCTTGTGGTTTTTGTGTTAAAAAGATTCAGGTTTTAATAATGTATTCCTTTTCATAGAAAACCCCAAAAGTTAATAATTTAGAGACCTCTTTGGAGTTGCGCTGGGCATTATCACTTTTGATTTCTAAAAATAGATTTCATAAATCTCTCTATTCACAGTACAGATATTACCGCACAACTTCAAGATAGAACTGTTTTATATTTTACTGCTTCTCAGATCTTTTTTCAGATCTTTATGCTAAACAGACTGAACTGGGAAAGTTCATTGCTTTGCACTTTTGAGATGTTAAAGTAAATAATGCTTTTATTCATTTTTTCTGTTCAAATGTTCCTTAAATTCTATCTATATGTATGTTTTTCCCTCTATTTCATAACTAAATTATAATACCTTATACTTAATATTTGCCTTCATTATGACACCTTAAATGTGACAGTATTTGATAGTTCCCATGCAGCAGTTTAGTGGTTGACATCATTTAAAAGCAGGCTAACAGCTGTATTTGACAATGCAGGCATTAACCTTTATTTCAAATTAAAGTTGCAGCCGCCAAGACCTTACATTATTTATTTTGAATTCAATAGTTGGGTTCAAATATTTGAACTCGAGACTCCCTCTTTGAGAGGAATCCTTTTTAATCAGAATGTTCTAGATAAATCATTAGTAAGTGATCATCCTGCCTTGGTGCCTTATTGGAGTCTGGGAATATCAGGTCCAGAGCCTAAGCCATATTTGGCGAACACCAGGTAGAAGGCAGAGTGACTTTGACAGAAACTGGTATTCTGCATTGGACTGCAAAGATATAACTTTGAAAGAGAGAAGAAAATCACATGAAATGCTTTTCTCTTTTTTGTAAATTGTTTGCTGAAATTTTGCTGTAGGATATTTTCATAGATAAATCATTATAATGTTTACTAGTCTGCAAGAAACTCTTCTTACAGTTTGGAAGACAGAGAAGCAGAAAGAAGCAAGGGGAAGTGAAGGTTTTGTTCACTTACATACATGGTAGAGAAATGCCCTCTACTGGCAAAGGCAGTGAAAGGTTCATTTTTTGTTAAAGAGCAGTTGCACCCAATTCATAACTGCAATCCCATTATTTGGGGATTGTGGGAGTTTTAGCCCTAGCCCGTTTGGAGCTAAAAATCAGGGAAGATTGTTTTGTTTAATGAAGGGATCATACCTGGAAAAATGTTGCTTCAATTCAAAAGACCATGACCTTTGCCACCAAATAATGGGCAGGTTAAACCACCCTATGCTGTTTCTTTGTGGAGATGGTTCTGGGAAATGTAAACGAAGAACTCTGGGAAGAACGCCAAGAGCCTACACTTCCAGTAGGATCACCTAAGACATGAAGCTCATTCCAGCTGCTCAACTAAAGCAAGCCAGCATCTATAATAAATTGGGTAACAACAATATAGGAAGATGCCAGAGGTAGACGATCAGGAGATGAGCAGATGAGCAGGAGAAGGCAATGGTAAATCTTTCTGTATTTTACCATGGATGAACAATGTACAATGATTGATGAAATTGTGCCAGATGCAGTGCTCCTCTAGTTTTCTGGCACTCAACATGTTGCGATCACCATTCTGACAAATAAACACATCTTACAATTCTAAGATGGTTTTTATTTTCCTATAGCAATATTAACCACAACAGTCAGGTTCATACTGGATAAAAGGTATAATCCCGACTGTTTTAAATACAGGGAAGAGGTGAAAGCAAGTGGCAGAACAGCTATCTTGTCTAGCAGGTCGGTTTACCACACAAGGTCTGGGATCATACGTACATTAGAGCAAGCTGAGCTATATGGAGGCTTCTTAGTTTGAGGATTCCTCTGTTTTGTAAACTTAGGCATTATTTTTTAAAAAACATGATTTATGGCTTGGCATGTTGGGTGGACTAAGCTAAAATATAGCAAAGTAAATCACAATATGTAAACCAAATTATGAAGCATCTTGCTTCTGCCTTTGTTGTTGGATGGGTGAGTCAGAACAACAATGCTTGGGTGCATTTGCTGAAACTTTATGAAAACCCCTATACTCTGAAGGTGGGATTTCAAAAGCAATTTACTTCTTGTGAAATTCTAACAGGTTGCTTACTAATTTAGAAATGAACAACATCAAAATCAGAATATTCCATTCAATTTTTTCCATGAAATATATCTGAATACCTTTCTTGCAGCAGGTATTAATTTTATAATTAATTTTAATTTTATAAAATACTTATTGTGCAATATGAATATGCATGCTATAGCAGCAGCACTCAAGTTCTGGCACTAGATTAGAAGGGCCAAAAGGAAACAGTTTGACCTGTTTTTCTGCACAAGCAAGCTTGCTGCTACGTACATTTATATGACAAAACTGATAAAATTGAGATTGAAATCGATAAGATTGAAACTCAGATTATTATTTTCCAGATGTGTGTGCAAAAAGGTGAAGGATATATATATATAGCCAAACCAAGCCGTGATTTGGCTTCTGGATGGTGGTTGTCAAATCATGGCAGCATCACTAGCTGCTGCACCCCCCTCCGATCCCCACACAAAGCAAACTGACACATGCCATGAAGACCTCAAACCTGGAACCAAACTAAAGCCCGGGAGGCAGCACAGGACTCAGGATCTCACAATACTAGAGCTCAAGATGCTACCACACAGCCCATTACCTAGGTCATTAAAACACAAAAGACTAATGGGCACACAGCTAGGACCACACCAACACAGGATGTCACGAAACAGCCGACTAATCTGCAAACATCAACTCTATCAACCAATCAGGATGTAACAACACAGCCAACCAATCCGCTTACAGCAACAAAGCCATATATATACAACAACAAAGCCATATATATATATATATATATATATATATACAGTTGATAGAAGCTTAATTTGACTATACTATTTCAATTTCAGTGGAATTCCTGTGCTGTACAAGAGACTGATAATAAACAAATTAAGTGTGTGAAAATGTATGTGCATACAGCCACTTATCACCCACCTTCTTGGTTTATATTTTGTAAGAGTATCTAATATTCTTAATCTAATCTAATCTTAATCTAATCTAATAAACCATCACAAAATGCACTAAAAAAAATTTAAACCCTGCAATATAAGTATTCCTTAACAGCCACAATTGAGTCCAACATTTCTGTTGTTAAATTCATTAAGTGAGTTTTTCCTCATTTTAAAAACTCTACTGCCACAGTTAAGTGAATCTAGCTTCCCTATTGATTTTGCTTGTCAGAAGATCAGTGATCACCTGAGCTTGGGATGCAGCAACGATCATAAGTATGAGCCAGTTGCCAGGCATCTGAATTTCGATCACATGATCATGGGACTGCTACAAAAGTTGTGAATGTGAAAAATGGTCATGAGTCACTTTTTTTAGTGCCATTGTAACTTTGAACAATCAAGTTGCAAGTGGAGGACTACCTGTATTGAAAATATTGCAAAATCAACTTCTGTAACCTTTGAAACATTTGGATAATATTCTCCTTGGTATTTATCTATAAATAACTAACCCAAGTTCTCTTGTGATTGTTTTAGCAATATGCACCTTTACTGGCAGTGTTCAGCACCCAAGGCCAGTCAGAGTTGATCCTTCTTCAGAAAGTTCAGGAATATTGTTATGATAACATCCACTTTATGAAAGCCTTTCAGAAGATTGTGGTGCTCTTTTATAAAGGTACTTTCTTTTATCTATATTTTTTATTTCAGAGTTATTTTTATTGCTTAGATTTTTTTTTATCCCATCTTTATTATTTTTATAAATAACTCAAGACAGCCAATGTATCTAATACTCCTTTCTTCTCCTATTTTCCCCATAACAACAAACCTGGGAGGTGGGCTGGACTCAGAGAGAGTGACTGGCCCAAGTCATCCAATTGGTTTTCATGCCTAAAGTGGGACTAGAACTTCCATTCTTCTAGTTTCTAGTCTGGTGCCTTAAACATTGCAACAAACTGACTCTATACAAATTTCCAGATGCATTAAAAAAAATACAGATTTTTTAAAAGAAATCTACTAGCATGTAAATAAGAAATTAGTTATCATGAAAACCTATCGTATATAAGGAATATCAAATTATGATCCATTACTATTAAAGAAAATCATAAAATGCAATCAGGTTTGATAAAATTGGACTTCCTTGTATGATCAACTGTGAATGAGTAGGTCTCGATACAATCTCTCTTTTTATTTCAGTACACAAAAAATAATAAAAATGTGACAGCTATATGTATATTTTTACATTTCAATTATATTTATTTATTTTTCACATTTTTGAAAAGTATAGAAACATCATTTAAGAATTAAAACTTTTAAAAATGAATTTGAAAGGAGACGAGGAAGGATGACTCCAGTTAAATATTAGTTTAAAAGGTAAAGGGAGGGTTCTCAGGGCCCCAGCTATCTGAGCTCCCCATATGAGAGTAGAGAGCTATGTTTTAATTCCTTTTCGGAAGAGTGATGGCCTGCCGCAGCTGGAGGGGGGAGTATTAATATTTTCCACAGAAAATTCATATTCAGCATCCTTGGATTTGATATTATACAATGTTTTCAGTTTTACCAGTGCTAACAAAAGAGTACAAGCTTTAAGCATTTAGAATAGAATAGAATAGAATTCTTTATTGGCCAAGTGTGATTGGACACACAAGGAATTTGTCTTGGTGCAT
>JANHFM010002487.1:87055-98824 GCA_032468115.1 Grayia smithii | reverse complement strand
AAGGAGGAGGGGTTTTATTTCATTCTAGCTCAGTCACCAACCAATGGGATAGCAGTTACTACCCACTCTTGAACTCCTACGCAGCGTGATGAAAAAGAACGTTCAGGTAAGTCCAACGTTCCCTTTTACAGTATTATAATGTAAACTGCAGAAATTGCCAAAGCTGGTCTAGTGTTACACATCAAAATGATTTTGAAAAAACATCTTGAGGTTGCAGCAAACTTAATTTGCTGAAAATGCCTTCTCTGACTTCCACCTCATCCAAATCCAGAACTTATCTACGTATGGGATCCTGAAGGCAGATTTGGTGCATTTTTGAAAACTGAAAACCTGAAAACATTGAAGTAGATATGTAAAAAAAAATAGCCATATGGCTTTATAAAATATGATTCAAAATAAACACTGGATTCTTTTTATGGCTTATATTTGAGGAAACTATCAATTATTTTAAAATTTGGATTTCAGTTCTATCCTAAAGATTTAAAAATGGCCTTTGGTTTGGTTAGTCTAAATTTCTGTACCCACCCAGTTATGAGGGGTGGGAGGAATAATTTATTAAAAAAAAAAATACTCCATCTGCTGTTGCTATTTGGCCTTTAAAGTCATATGGATCCCAAGATTTAACAACGATGTATTATAGAAAAGTGATAGTCTATATTTTACAGCTTTCTGGCTATTGCTACTATTATACCTGTAACTGAAATCAACTTTTAGAAACTTAGGAATACTATATAATATAAATGCCAAGAATAGGTTTCTTTACACAGTGTGTGGTATAAATTTACTAAAAAAATGTTGGTCCAAATAAAAACTGAGTAATAAAAACTGAGCCAATTAGAATTGTGGTGTGGCGCAGGGACTCCTGCAAATATCATTGTTGCTTAAAGAATTATCCAGGATGCAAGGGATCAACCTAAATACCATCTCATTAAGCAATGGGTTACCTTTTGTTTTTGGAGGTTTAACAAAGGCACACCCACCATCATCTTGTTGAAACATGACTTGCCCAACACCAAAAGCAGTGTATACTGTAAATGATTATCTAAATAGACTCGATCTTCATCTTGCCTTGGCTTGTGGAAATTAGCCAGGGGTAAGTAGTATGGTAGTGTAGGCATTCAGACCAATAGATTTTATACACACACACACACACACACACACACACACTATAATCACAGAATCATTCAGCATTTCACGGGCAAAATTCTATACTTCTACATGTTTCTTGTCTTTTTCAACTCTGATTTAAAGCAAGACTATAAATTATTGGCTAGGAAATTGAACTGAAGTCTGGGCAAAACAATATTATGTAGCCAGACTAGCTAGGAGAATGTCAAAGAAAATACAGTATTGTGTTAAAAAAATGAAATGACTGTAAAGCAGGGAGGTCCTCAAGTATATAGAACCTGAAACTATTATTATTGATTAGTTGCTCTGCATTTCTCTGTATTGTTCCTTATTGAGATGAATATACATTCCATCTTTATCATGTGATTGTTAGAATATTTACTTATTTCATTTTTATCCCACTTTTATTTCAGCAGTAGGATGCTCCTCTGCATGAGTTAATTTCCCTATCCCAACTCCCTCCATCTGGAAGCCCTTTCAGAACAGAGTAAACTTCCTGGTATTCATCTCATCAAACTACCTTTCAAGAATTTGCTGGGAGGCAGGGAGGCAGCTTCTCCAGTTCTAAAGGTCTGCATTTTGAGTCATCCTTCCAGCCTTTTTCTGACACATGCATAGACAAGAATGGGTGTTACACATGGGTATAATCTTGATTTCTTTTCTCAGTGTGAGACTCAAAACACATTTCAGATGACATTTTAAAAAGTTCACTTGGGAAAGGAAGGAAGATTTACTGGATTGATTTACTTCCAGGAAAAGGAGAATATCAATAATATTCTTGTGCTACATTCATGCATTAGCTGTAGGAGATTGCATTGAAGGAGGATATATTTTAAGATAGACTGGGCATAATATGATGGAAGTGGCACAGATACTAAGAAGCTCAATGCTTCCCAACAATAAAACAGGACAATTTAAATGTATCACAAACTTTCTTCTAGTCATTAAACCTAGAAATTTTTCTAAGGG
Source organism: Grayia smithii (assembly GCA_032468115.1). NCBI lineage: Eukaryota > Metazoa > Chordata > Lepidosauria > Squamata > Grayiidae > Grayia > Grayia smithii. The sequence continues at coordinate 96,727 of JANHFM010002487.1, read as the reverse complement.
ACTGCTATCATAGCATCAAAAATAGGATAAAACACCCCACATTTTTGCTACTCTAAGCAGCCTTTTCTCCACTACCTCCTTAAATGAATTAAAGCATGCACTGCTTATTGCCTAGTAAGTAAATGTTTTTTAATTGGATTTGTTCCAACCAGGAAAAGCAATCAGGAAAACAGGAAAGTCTTTTAATTACAGCACAGGAACCTCTGCAAAGTATTTAACCTTGATCATTTTTAAACAAGTGCAGCACTATCTACATGAAAGTGCTTTTTTTTTTCCTTTCAAAAATGCACCTGCTAAAAGCATTTCAGTATATGCCATGATATATGAATTACAATATTCGTACATGTTCCTACAACTTTCTAACTAGTATAGAAAATATGCCAATCAGGAAGCTAAATGAAATTTTTAAAATTCCAATAGTAAAAATAACAAAATCACAAGATCTCATCCATGAAGTGAAGTCCAATGTCATCTACAGTGCCCATATCTTTCACACTTTATTCTTCTATTTTTTTTTTTGGTCGCTCAGGTAGGGAATTATGGTCTTTCACTGAAATTGATCAAAATGCCTTCATTGTCTAAACTATCTAATAGATATAATTTACTAATCAATGACCTGTTGGGTCATTGTTTCAGAGATAATTCCTTACCAGATTCGTCAGTGCTTGAATGTCTTCAATAATGGCAGAGCTTCTAATGTATTGGAAAAGTGCTTAAAATTCCAGCAGATATCCACATATGTATATGCCTTGAAAGTAGCTCATGTTGAACTATATAGCATAGTCAAAGATCAGCAGCTGATCTCAGTAAATGTTTTATGATATTTATCATTTTTATGTCATAAAATGTTTTATAAAATTTGACAAATCCACAGGTCCTGGATTTTGGAGGCATTCTGTAAGAGTCCATTTGAGGTACCTTGGTTGAAAAGCTTTTGTCCTATGATGCATTGTTTTGTGACCAATTAAAGGTTACAGAGACAAGAGTTTTAACTATACCATAGATTTACAAAATGTTCATTTGTTGATAAGGAATCATGTTCTCATGGGCCCAAATCTTACCATTTTCCTCTTAAATGTATTATGGGTTTCTAGGTTAGGTGTCTGATTCAACTATTGAACTTTTGAGAGGCTACTATTTAAAAACGGACCATGTTATGATGTTACTAATCTTTCCCTGTATCCTAGTAGGCTGCAGGGAGGCCTGCAAGGACCAAAATGGGGCAGGGGAGTCACACACGCATGCGTGGGGGGCAAAGGGAGTGTGTGGGATTGTGCACGCATGCGCGGGAGGGCACACATTGCATTATGGGTGCAGGCATGCGTGCACGCTGTTGTGCATGCACACACTTTCAGCACACGACAACAAAAAGTTTAGCCATCACTGTCCTAATACGTATTTGTCTCTTTAAAAAATGCTTTAGCAGATTGCCATTTTAGAACTAAGATGAAATTTTTTTTTCTAGAATTTATTTAAATGAATGTATGGGGAGAGGAGGAATAGGTGAACAAGCAAGCAAGCAAGTTTGCACCTTTACGTAATATTATTATGGCTCACACCTCCATTTTAATTATACTGTCAATTGCCTGATATAAGCTCTAAGTCCTCAGCCAAAATGGAATCTTCAAGAGAATGATGGTATGTGATTTGAGTTCATACAAAAATTATTCAGGGACATACACTATACATTAGACCACATACGTACTAAACTCCAGTAATTAAATTAAATATTTAAGGTTAAAAAAGCATATTTTATTTATAAATATTTAAGGTTAAAGTGAAACTATAAAAAATTATTTTGTTCTATGGATTGACAAGTAATCTAAACTTTAGGTATAAGGCCCTCCAAGTTTTTCATTGACTGTACATATTTTTACTAATTTCATCACATATGTAATCATTTGAAGATTGCACCAGACTTTTTTTCTGATACAATTATTATCAAGCCGGAATTTACATGGACTAATTTTCTTTAAGGTTTGTACACAAATCTCTGGATCCAAAATCATATAACAATCTCCATGGCAGGAATGTTTTCAGAAATACTAACATTTGTTAGTATTGTTGGAATTGAGGGCTATAAAAGAAACATCCATCACTGGAGGAACTGAGATGAAATTTGGAGAGATTTTTTATTTCTCGAGTTGAAAAGGAGTTACTACTAATCTACAATTTCGTTACTTTGGCTAGAAAATTATGTGCCAAGAAAACTCTTACGTGTAAAAACTGGAAGTTGGGTTACATAATTCATCCAGCAGTGCCAATTATCTTATGAAAATGCCTATTATCTGTTGTTTTGGTACGCAACTGAGCAAAACAGAATTAAAATGTGTAATTTGTATGGGGTGGAGATGAAAAACCAATTGCCGCAAAGTGTTGATTAATAGACACAAGCTTTAGCATTTCTTGCTTTTCCTTTCTTCATATTATCACCCTGTATCTTTCCAACACAGTTAGGAGTGAAATATTTTCTATAAAAAACAGACAAAAAAAAAAGCAGAATCAGTAGATGTCAACTGATAATGGGAATGTATAGCAAAATAGGCAGGGGAAAAACCTCATTAGCTTTCTTTGGGTATTTGTGACAAGTTATATTTACTGGGACTGTCGTTTTGTGAACAGGCAAGTAGTGGTAACTTGTAAGTATCAATACCTACAACATTGTAATGTACCTTGTTGTCCAAAAATATTGCCTCAGTGCAAAGAATTGTCAATAAAAGTTAGCTTTATCTATAAACCTTTCACAATGGAGACCTGCTAACCAATCAATTCATTTCTCTGAAGTCTTACTATATTTCTCATTGTTTCAAAAGTGCATACATAAATGACTGGAGTTCCTGGTGTTCTCGGAGCTTATTTGCTTAAAGACGTTTCAACACCCAACTAGGTAAAATCAGCAGTGCCAGTGCAAATCAATGTGATTTATTCCATTTATATACAGTAGTTTACCCTGCCAGGTTTGATAGGGGGTGTGTGGTTTTCTCCTTAGTAGTTCCTTGATTATTGTTTTCTGCTTGTTTTCTTGGTATTAATCCCTGCTCACCTGGCTGCTGATGGTCATGTTGTTTCCTTAACTTTTTCATTGTCCCTTTTGAAAAGTGTGTAAATATGGTTTATTTCAATGTGTCTATTGATGATTGATTTGTCTGAATGTCAAGCTTCGTTTTTCTTTTTTTAGATTTAACTCGGCCTAAGATGGTTCCCCAGTTAAAACTATGGTTGAGTCTGTGCATGTGTTGCAAGATTAAGGAATTTTCATTATATCTTCCAACTGCTACTTAAATGTCATTGATGCATTCTGCTAGTCTTCTGTCTGTCCTGCATAGTGGCTGTTAACAGTCCTTACACTGTATGTTACAGATGACTTCTGTTTGTAATTCTTGGGCTACTAGGTCTTTTAGTTTACCAAAGATTTTTGGGGGGGCTTTAGTTGGTTTGTGTGCTACAGTGATGCTATATGGTTACAATGTTGTTTTCAAGTTTTTTTAATATATGTGTTCTCCTTTTCATAACTTATTTTGGTTGTGCTGTAGTTGGTACATTTAGTGTGGGGTTTTTTTTGTGTGTGTACTTTCATTTCTAATTTGCCATTGTTTCCTCTGTTAAAGATCCCAGGAAGGACAATGTCTTGTTTTCTTCTTCCTTTGTGAATTTTATTCCTTTGAAAATGTTGATTTGTTTCATGTGTTTTTTCTAATAGTTTCTTTTTTATTATGATAAAGGTGTTGTCTACATATCAGAACCATACTTTTGGTTGCATGTGTGGGAATGCTCTAGTTTCCAGCTGCTACATTATGGTCTGCACTGTGAGTCCTGAGAGTAATAATCTCATGGAGGTTCTTCTGATTTATTGGTTCATCTGTCCATGAAACTGGAAGTAGATATGGGGCAGCAGTTGATGGGGTCCATGTGTTTGGCTACGTAGGGTGTGATATGTAGTACTGCTGCCATGGATTTGTTCACTAGTTCTGGATCTAGGGACACAGAGTGCTCTGACATCAATAGGTACATATAAATGAACCATATGTACACACCATTCAAAAATGACAATAAAAAAACTAAGGAAGAAACAAAAAGACCAGAACAAATCCTCTCAGAATTTAACATCCAGATAACAGGGATAACATCACACTCGTGTTGAAAGGATTAGCCAGTGACATTACCATTGCACGGGAGGCTCCCAGTTGGGGACTCCTTTCATGTCCCGGTCAGGAGCTGGAGGAACGGATGGGAGTTCACCCTGCCCCACAGAAGTACCTGTGTCTTGAATGTGGACTTGGTAATCTCCAATCTGGCATCCTAACTATAAGAGCCACTGTGCTCCTTTGAAAGCAATGATTTACAACAGGAAAACAATCAAGCACAAAACAAAACTCTAATCAAGGAACTACCAATGAGAAAACCATACCTTCTACCACCAAAGCTGGCAGAGCAAGCTATTGTATATAAACAGGGAACAAACTCCCACGCTCACTCACACTGATGATATTTCCTAGTTGGGTAATAAATCTGCAAGGAAACAACGAAGCTAAGAGAGCACCAAAGATTCCACAGTTTAACCCTGAGCTACATATATTATATTCTAGTGAGATAAAAGTAGGCAATATTCCAGCTTTGAATACTTTCTCTCCTCACTTACCATATTTAATTAGGCTGGGTATAATTTGGCTGAAATATGATTCAATCTATTGAATGGAAAACTAGTTCCTTGCTATATTTCTTTATTTTTAGTGCAATTGATGTTGGGATTGTTGAATATTTTACATGTCACCTTGAACCTTTCAAGAAGTTCAGGATTCACAATATGTAAATTTGAAAAATCATAAACTTACTAGAGAGCCCTTGTAAGTATTCATTTACAAAGGAATATTTATTTTAGAAGCAAACAAATAATACACAGCCATCTTTCTCATTTATTAACCACACATGTTCATCAGGCTTCTACAGTCTGTTTTATTTCTTTTCTCATTTAAAATATAGCACTGAAGTTCTCAATAATACAGTACATATAAATATCCCTATAGTTTCTTAACACTCTCTCCAGACATCATTAAAGTGCCTAATAGTGAAAACATTTTCCCTAAGAGTGTCTGTTTTTAAAAAGGATGTCTTGTTTAGATGTACATAGGTAATGATTTTATGAAAGTAATTCTGCTAACTGAAATTGACAAAACATTTTTCACTCATTTGTGTTGAACTGAAAGCAATCATTTTACAAGAGATTTTTCAAACACATTATTTGAGCAAGATACAGAATATAAGCTAAACATTATTTTTATGCACCCATTTCTGCCCCCAACTGTTTTCTGTGATCCAAGCTGTTGATTAAAAACCAACTGGTGCAAAGCTCTGGAAATGCATGCAAGTTAAAATTTGCTTAACACACATTTAAGTTAAGGAGTCCAGGGACTAAGTGTTGCCTGTCTTTATGGTTCAGCCAGAGTTTTAGCTGTGCAACTTTCTTTAGCAAGATTTGAGACTATGTCTTCTTTAGATCCAGGTTGTTCCATTTCTATTTTGATTTGCTCCTTGACGTTTTCATTATTTATATCCTTAGCAAGATTTTCCACCATAGGATCAATCTCCATTTTCTCCTGTGATTGTGGACTACTTTCATGGAAAGATGACTGAAATCCATCTCCTTGAGTGGTTTCTGGAACATCCTCTGCTTTCTGTTCAAGTCTTTCCAGTATATTCTGGACTTTTCTTACACCATCTCTCCTGGCCTGCCGAACATCTGCACGGCCGTCAGGGTCCACAGAGTCCAAGGCTAACAGCTCTTTGGTCAAGTATTCTTCTATCCACAGGTACTTTTTATCATTTTTCTTTCCTTGAAAGGAATCAACTTCATGCTCTAGGATCTGTACCCTATTTAGAATAGCTTCAACCTTCAAGACCCCTGGGTGTTTCTGAGGCTCTTCTGCTTCTGAAGTCTTCTCTGGGTCATGTTCTTGTGGTAAAGATCTCTCTTCTATTGGAACAGCTTTAACAGGGCATGGAATCTTGTTATCAACATGTTCTACTGTAGGAAATGGTACCTGCTGGGGTGGCTTAGTATCTACATCTGGACGTGTGACTTGGATGGGAGAAAATGGTACCTGCTGTGGTGACTTAGTATCTACATCTGCACGTATGACTTGAATGGGGATACTTTGAACAGGACTTTCTGTTGCAGGTGAACCAGCCTTGTTTTTAAGCTTGGTATCAGGTGGCAGAGGTGGCGGTGCTTCTTCAGTTGGTACTTGTTGCTGAGAAGGAGGAGAACAAGCTGCTTATTATTAGGAAACACAAATTAAGAACATGTACAGGGACTGAAACATCAGAAATAATTGTAATAACATTCTATGATGAAAAAGAAATAACTAAGAGAAAAGGCAACAGAAAAAAAATCCTGTTGCTGCAGAAAAATCAGAAACAAACTATGAGAAAAGCTGTAGTAAACAGAATACTAATAACATGTGTCCTATACTGGAAATCTTCAAATACCGGTACTTAACAAGAGTTTATTAAATCAAATCAAATGCTTTATATAAGAAGAGTTCTAAGTTCAGTTATGTCTATGTAGCGTTAGGAAAATGCTACCAATCAGGATTGATAATAATCAACACAGACCACATAGTCTGGCTCAGTATAAGATGGTTTTCATAATCCTAGGCCTCAATCAAAGATTATCATTACAACTTTTAAAAGGTTCTCCTGAACAGAGAGAAGTAACCACAAATATTCTCTTTATTATTCCTATTCTTATTCAACTCACTCTTCCAAAGCCAGGATGCAAAAGTTCGCAGAATGAAAAGACTCATAAAATGATTATAGTAAAGTTGAGATAATCATAAATTTCAATACAAATGGAATTTTAATTTTTAATGTAAATTCCTTAGTCAAGAGACGATTATGGCCTTTGTCACTACTCTTTAATATTATATATGAGTAATGACTTCAACATAGTTAGCTAAAGAGGGTCTTACAGAAGTTGACTGTACTTACTTGAGGTTTGACTGACTGTAGTCTGATTGATGTTGGTGACTGGATTCTTCCGGGTGAACTTTCACGACTTGCCGAGCCTCGCTGTGTCACTCTGAATGGGGACTGTGCCCGCTGTGGCTTCTGATCCAAATCATCAACTTGAATTTTATGGTACACTGGCTGATGAGGTTGGTAATCACTTGGCTGGGCTGGGCAAGGCATCTTCTGTGCCTGATGATAGACTTGTGATGGTTGCCTTGGGACATTTCCCTCATGGATCACAGGGATGGGAATATATCCTCGAGGGAGCTGATGACTTCCTGAGCTATGCCTGCTGGAAGACTGTGGGGAAATTGTTGGCGATTCCGAAGATGGAGGCTGCTGGAGAAAAAGCGATTATCAGGTTTAGTTGCCATGAAAAAACATTTCAGATAAGGTTGTTAGTTTCTAATCACACTGCTAAACCCAACCTGTTTACTAATAGCTATATATATTGTTTTGAAAAGTTTAGACATAAAACCATTGTTCCTTAAAAAAAACTTAAGAAAAATATTCCTACTGTTTATACCTAATTCGTTAGGTGGTTAATAAAGTTGGAAGTGATTTAACATCATCAACTGAGAACGTTTGGATTCAGCAGACTGCATTGCTTTAAGTATGGAATAGCTTATAGCATCAGAAACCAATTTAATGTTTGACAGAATTTAGCAAACTATTCACTCAAATTTTGTCTCTCATAGCTTCTTATGAGAAGCAGGGTGGGGAGGTCCTGTTGGATCTAGTAGGTAACAAATTCCTTTCTCCTGAAATTACTGGCTCCAGCCTTATAAAAAAAAGGCTGAAAAAGTAAGATCAATGGATCCAGAAGATCGGAACAGGTTTGTAATCTGTTTTGTGGATCCATTTTGTGAGCAAAGTCCTTAAGAAAAGTAGTGCTTGAACACATCAGACATTCCTTGACAAAACAAATTTTCAAAATCTATTTTAACCAAGGGTTTAAGACCGAGTTTGAATAATGAAGCTGCTTTGGTTACATTATGAACAGGAGAAAGATATAGGTTATGCTCCTATTGATTCTTTGGATTTCTCAAATGTTTCTGATTGACTAGGGTATCTTTCTACAGAGGATATCTCAACGAAAAGTAGATATGACAGTTTTGCCATGGTTCCACTCATTCCTGGAAGACCATCACCAGAAAGTGGCGAGTATAATTCTGCTCAATCTCTTGTTAAATCAAGGGATTTAACAGCATTCTATTGTATCTATGCAGCTCCTTATCATCAGATACAGATAACCGTCACTTACCAAATGCAGTTAGAGAAACCCGTAAGTCTGCCACAAAGCAATGGTAAAATGAAAAACTCAGGACTTATTATGTCAGTTCATAACTTCTAGCTGTGACTGTTAAGTTAATCACTGCAGATCATTAAGTCCAACATCATGTAATTGGGATTTGCAATTTCCTGCTGGCTTCCACATTGACTTTCCTTGTCAGAAGCCAGCTTTGAAGCTTGCAAACAACAAGTACATGACCACAGGACACTGTGTCCATTGTAAATGCACACTATTGCTAAGAACCAGATTGTGATTGTGTAACATGAGGGCATTGCAACAGACACAACTTTGAGGAACAGTTGCAAGTCACTTTGTTCAACACCGTCTTGAAAGATTGCTGAACATGTGGTTGGTAAGCAGTACCTGGATAGAGGTGGCAGATGAAATATTAAAATATTATATCCCTAGATGAGATGGGTGGCACACAAATTTAATGAATAAATACATAAATAAAACAATCCTTTTTATTTATTAATCATATTTATATAGCTATTTTTTTTCTGGGCCAGCAGGTTCTATGCACAATCATTTATGTTTTGGTCACTTCTCATTTGGGTGAATGCAATTGTATATGAACTGTCCTTAAAAACCACTTGGAAATTACAGTTGGTCTACCATATGACTACTCAAGTATTTAAAGGTGCACTTTGGTATTCCCATGTGGCACCTATGTTCTATGAGCTGCACTGGTTACCTGTGGGTTTTTTAGTACAATTCAAGGCGCAAGGGATTCCTTTGCTTTGGAAAAACACTGAAAACCTGCTTTTTCATGGTATTCATGGGCCAAGGTATTTTTGATCCCAATGTATTATTTGATTGATTGATTGATCAAGACAACACCCAGAACCGAAAAATAGAATAACAAAACAAAAGGATAATGGAATAACCAAGGATAACCATTTCACCAACCATTTCAAACCTTTCATTCATTCATTTCCAGGTTCATCTCATCTCATAATATACTTCCTCTCAAGGAAAGAACTATATATTATCAAGGCCTTATGGAAAGTCAATAAGACAGGATCATTACAATCCTCGGATTATTGAAGCTGTTTTTTTAATTATGTGCAATTTTATCCTTTTTGCATTCTGTTTGCTTTTACTCAGTTTTGTAATCAGCCTCGAGTATTTTTTTTGGTCACCCATATAAATCTAATGAATAATAGCAACAAAGTGAACCTGCTCTAAATAAGACCAAAATGTTTAAATTGTTTTTATTAGGTATTACCACTGGACTTATCGCAAGAGAGACTAAATTGATGTTGAACTTTATTACTGCAGCTAGACTTTTAATAGCGCAACACTGGAAGAAAGAAGAATTGCCAACTATTGAGGACTGGACACTTAAAGTGACAAACTTGGCAGAGATG
>JANHFM010002487.1:17094-29739 GCA_032468115.1 Grayia smithii | reverse complement strand
AGAGAGTATGCACCAAGACAAATTCCTTGTGTGTCCAATCACACTTGGCCAATAAAGAATTCTATCTATCTATCTATTCTAGTTTTCATAGTTATCCTGCAAATATTCCTATTGTTCTTACTTAACACAGAGAAACTGGCTCACCTTAAATACAGCTGTCAATCAGCCTTTCATCTACATGACAAAGGCACTTCCCTGCTCAATATATTGCCACTCTTATTGCCATGAGATAATGCTTAAGAAGGTTTTTGCTCAGGAAATTTTTGATTTTGTTCCTTATGTCATCTTTAAACATTTTCAGTGTTTCATTAAATAAATATATTAAAGATGATACTACTTGTGAAAATTGAATGAACTACCAAATCATGATTTGATCACTTGAAAAGTGTTGAATGTAGGGTCTTTCTAATTTACAAATATAGTAAGCTGCGATATTGTGACATATTCTATGTTCATTAATGAAAATAACAGAAAAAAGTTGTATCTTGCAGACAACACAAAACAATTGAGATTTGAGGATGTAGTAAATCAGTCAAGCCCCAAAAACTGTACTGTCTATTGCGGAGGAATTGCCTCTGGATTAACAGGTGAGAGTCACATTCATCTTTGCAAAGTTTTTAGTGAACTACTGAATACTCACATGACTAATACAAATGTTAATGTTTTTAGATCAGTTGATGAGACAGACATTCTCTCCTTTTGGGCAAATTGTGGAAACCAGAGCTTTTCCAGTTAAAGGCTATTCTTTTGTGAGGTAAGAGAATTATCATTATTTGCTCTTAACATAGTACCATGTTGGCAACAAACAAACATATAACTATATTTTAGCTATTATATATGAATTACTTTCATTTTATTTCTATAATGTAGTACTTGATTTATGACCATAAAGAGCCGTGGTAGTGCAGTGGTTAGAATGCATTACTGCAGGCTACTTCTGCTGACTGCCAGCTGACTGCAATTCAGCAGTTCGATTCTCACTGGCCGTCCATCTTTCCGAGGTCAGTAAAATGAGGACCCAGATTGTTGAGGGCAATATGTCTGTAAACCACTTAGAGAGGGCTATAAAGCACTGAAGCGGTATAAAAGTGCAATAAGTGCTATTGCTGTTGCTATAATTGGCACCAGAATGTTGGTTGCTGAGTGAAGCAGACATTTAAGATGTCATGTGACCACTTCAGTCAACTACCGCAATACCAGGTCCTCTGGTTGTAGTGGTTAAGTAACCTTGCGGATTGTTAAGCAGGGATAGTAGAGATAAGGAGCACAGAAGTTAATTAGAGAGATAGGGAAGGCTTCACATGATTTGGAGAATGACACTTCTGAATCACCATGAGTATGGAGCCTGCTTGGACAATGGCATGAGGATACCTCAGTAGGATAGTCACACCTTCAGTACTGAAGAAAATCAAAAGGCATAAGTGGGTTCCTTGCATGCGTTAGTGGAGTAGGGAACAGGCTGAAGCCTCCTGGGCCCAGTGAGCAAAGGAGCAGTCTAGGACTCCTGGGCCTGGTTAGCCAGGGAGCAGATGGAGGTCCTACAGCCCATGGCAGTATGAAATGGGGAGAGACACAGGCAGACAAAGGCATTTGCAGCACTCCTGTGGTCATAAATGTGCACGGACTGCCAAGTGCCTTAATTTTCAGCATGTCACCATAAGGGCGTTGCAATAGCCATAGCTTTGGGCTAATGTTGCAAATCCCTTTGTTCGGGACTGTTGTAATTTCGAACAAAGTCAAAGACTACCTGTAACATCAATAACTATGTCAGAGGTTTCTTAGTGTTGGGGGTGGTAGCACATGTCTGTGCTCCATTAAGTTTTCATTTTTGTAGAGTATAAGCTTAAGGCCAGGAATTGTCCCATTTTGTTTGTTTGTCCATTTTGTTCAGTATAATTTGTAAATTATATTTTTGTAAAATATTTACAAAAGGAAATACAGAAAATAACCAATACCATATATGTTAAAAAGAAACGGAACCTTAAATATTATGGAATTATATTAAGAAGTTGTCAAAGTTAATGGCACACCTAATTATTTTTTTAGAATTTAAATACATTGGTTCCTACATTGGAACCTAATTTCCCTGGATGATTACTGGCAGATAACTACATACACTGAAGCAATAACTTCTTCACCATTGAAATGTACTTGGTATATTCTTTTTAAAAAGACATATTGCTGTTAAGTTCCATGAATATTGATGGTACATATGCCAGGTTTAGTGATAAACAATTTGCTGATAGCAGTGGTGAAATCCATTTTTTTTACTACTGGTTCTTTGGGTGTGGCTTGGGGGGCGTGGCTTGGTGGGCATGGCAGAGGAAGAATACTGCAAAATCCCCATTCCCTCCCCACTCCTGGAGAAAGGATATTGCAAAATCTCCATTCCCATCCCACTCTGCGGCCAGCCAGAGGTAATATTTGCCAATTCTCTGAACTACTTAAAATTTCTGCTACCAGTTCTCTGAACTACTCAGTTCTCCGAACTACTCCGAACTACCAGTTCTTCAGAACCTATCAGAACCTGCTGGATTTCACCCCTGGCTGATAGCCTTTTAACTGTATTATATCTTCTGAAAAAGTAAAGTATTGATAAATGAACTATTCTTGTTAAACCAGTCCTACAAGGTTAGAGCAGAATAATATAGTAACATTTTATTTCATACCATTTTTTTGGCCTCAGGTTTTCAACTCATGAAAGTGCAGCACATGCTATTGTTTCAGTCAATGGAACTACAATTGAAGGCCATGTTGTTAAATGCTACTGGGGCAAAGAAACACCAGATACAACAAAGGACTTCCAGCAGGTAATTGGTAGACTAACATAAAAGTGTTGTATTTTCTATATCCTCTGTTGTGTGCATTTGTCCAAATCAGTGAAATCAGTGCATGGAATCATAAAATCCCACATGGAATTTACCTTTCGACATAGAACTTATACTACTTTTGGCTTTTTCTCCATTTTTCTCATAAGCACATATTAATTGATATTCTACCTTTATATAACCCAAATTGCTTAAATCCATAGGTGGAGTACAGTCAATGGGGGCAATGGAGTCAAGTTTATGGGAATCCACAGCAATATGGGCAATATATGACAAATGGATGGCAAGTGCCATCTTACGGAATGTATGGTCAAGCATGGAATCAACAAGGGTTTGGCGTTGAGTAAGTACTTCTGCTTAGATATTGATGCTTGCATATATCATTTTCCTGGGATGGGAACTCTTGATATTCACTTGTGCAAAGACAAATGTTTTTGTTTCTAAGGTAATTGTTATTTTTTAAATTATTTTTAAAATAATAGAAAAAAGCAAAAGGAACAAAACACAAAAATAATATACATTATAAAAGTTCATAATAAATGCTTAAAAATAAGTGAAAAATACAACAAATAAAGAAAGTGTAATATGTTGTTAAAACAATAGTTACAATTCTATATAAATAAATTCATACACAGAGAAAGAGAGACTTTTATGAATCTCATGGTTTTTTAAGATAGTGTAATTTATATAAATCAGTTTCTTTATATATGTGTATATATTCATGCAGTCTACATCTATAGCCAGACCTCTCACAAGTAGCAAGTGTAATCAGATCTTCAATCTACTGAGTATGTGGATTTATCTTTCCAAGCTGCAATATCAGTCTTTTAACTATAATAAGGACACAGAGAATCCATTTATGTTATCCAATTGTCAAATTTCATATACTAAGTATGTAAGTCAAGAGAATATCCCCTGAAAATTTTAGCTTTTGTTACAGTCACATTTATTTAGTCCACTACTTTGTCCCAAACTTTAATAATTAAAATAGTAAAAAAATATCTAAATTTTACATTATAAAAACATGTATTTAAAGAAACTTTGTTCTTATTGCATCTCCAACAAACTGCAGTCCTAACAATCCTTTTACTTTTTGTTGTATAAATTGTAGGTTAAGGTCCACTGCCACTCTTAAAGAAGTTAAGACAATATTTGTCTTGGCAATATAGGAACCTCTAATTCTTTATTCTACTCAGCTCTTCTTATTTTCACATCAAATTGATTTATTGATAGCAAATATAAACTAATAATAGTTTTTTTTAGTTTTAAAAGATTTAACTTGTAGTATTTTGTATGTCTGAGAAGCTGAAAATGCTGCTGGTCCAAACAATGCTGTTAATAGACGTAGCTATAATATTGTCACTGAGTTACATATGATAGATATTTGTCTCTCAACACAGTGTATATTAAAATTAATCTGTATCATGTTTCTAAAGTAAAGTGTTAACTGTTCATCTAAGTATGAATTTCTGAAGGGATACGGATTAATTATAATGCTATGTGAGTGAGCAGCAGTGAACCATAGATTTGCACAAGCAAAATCATATGCAACCATAATCTAAATAAAACGGGTTGCACTAGCTTAATACACACATTTTTTTGAATAAGTTCAATGAGTTCTGTTCTATTCAGTTGAATCAAAGATGTAAATGCAAATCAGGACCGCTGAGCATATATCTGATTGCCAAAGCTTAATGTGGCTATTAATAATTTGAATTTTCATAACTAAATTTGTAATAATGAAGTAAACACTTTTGAGTTGCAATTTATCCCACTCTACCTTGAACTGAATGCAAATCTATATGTTATCCAGTACACCAGTCTACCTTTCAATTGCTATTCTGAATAAATTGTTTACCAAAGACAATAGAAAAATTTCTGCTAATTAGTTTGTTTTGTGAGGTAGTTCTGGGGAATGCTGTATATATTCATTAATGCAAGTAATATTTCTCTCACAGTTAAAGGGGTTAATTTTCATCATCTAGCAATGGGTATTATTGTGGTTAAAATGGAAACAGATGAGAATAGTTACAAATTTCTTTTCCTCTTAAACTAGTCAAACACCACCTGCAACCTGGATGAGTGGATTTGCTGCTCAGCCTGCCCAGGGACAAGCTGCTCCGGTAATACCTAATCAGGCTGGCTATGGTATGGCAAGTTACCAAACACAGTGAGCTTAGAACTCTGCTTAGAAGTGTGATTTCAAGACAGGTTTCATTTTCCAGTGATTTTTCTGAAGCCTGAAATACAGACACTGGGGAGAAGAGGGAAAGGAGGCAAAACGGGAGGGGGCCAAGACAGAGAAAGAAACAAAGAATATTTATTTTGAAGAATGAAAATGTTTGGACCTTTAACACAGCATTTGCTTTGATGAAGGACACAAATATCTTCAATTTATGCCTTTTTAAGTTTTGTTCATGATGGATATGAACAGGTTTTCTTTATGTACAAAATTTAAAATAAAGTCATTAAAAACAATTCTGACTGCACAATTTGGTATGTTGGGAAGAAATGCTTAACATTGTGGTTCTTAGATCCATTCCATTTTCTTTTGTCTTCAGCATTTTATATCAGGTTTTGAAAAAAAATAACATTAAAGATGCATTTAATTGAACATTAAATCCTGATGATGATCTGTGGATCAGAGATTGCATCAAAGGCAACAATATATTCTTCATTTAATTTCAGAGCCATCATTTAGAAGAAATATTCATGGAAATATTTTTTTAAATTAATTTTGAAATATTTGAAGAAACGTAAATCTGGTGTAAATATTTTGGTTTGGTCTGATCAATATTTTTATCTGTAGTACTATCAGATATTTCTCTTCACATCCAAAAGCAAACTACAGCTTTTCAAATTTAATTTACTTGAAGCACAGATTTGCTGTTACTTTAGAGGTGCCTTTTTAATTTTGTTTTTTAAGCATCATATATGCCCCTTTATATTACTACCTGCAGTACTTAGTATGCAGTAAAATAGAATGAGCAATTTTATACAGAAAGTTATTTTATTTTGCTGCTTTTTTGCAGTGGAGTAAAATAAATGAACTATACACTTTCAAAACTAGTACTACATAGAGTGAAAAAATATTCAGAAAGCCTTATTTTTAAATTGATAAATAATTCATTTTGTCACCAGAAACAGATTATTTTACTTTATGCTACTTACTATGTAAATAATGAGGTTACTATAAGTACCTGGATGTTTTAAAAATGACACTGTTGTTTTTTAAATGTGGGAATATTTAACCAAAATATTTTTAATTAGATTGAGGAATTTTTTAAGTAAGGCATTTTATTAATGTCATATATGTTTAACAGAACTGCGTTTGGAATAATGAACAATATGAAGTATGAATTAAGTGTATTTGTTTTTTAATTATTTTGGCTTGCATTTCACAAATTTGTATTAAAGCTAGGTTATTTGCGGATTAAATATTATTGGGATAAATAATGAAGTTGGTAAAATGTTACATAGGGTTACTTTTTACTTTGTGGATACACTGATACATATATTTTAAGTTGAAATGGAATGCAAGATATGTTACACAATAATCTGTGACAGCTAGGTGGTGCAAATGACTCATCTTTGAATTTGAAAAATTGAGATGAACAATATGTGCCATTAATAGAAAGAGACTTGCATCTTGGTGATTTCTAGGCCAAAATATGTATGAATATATATGTTTGGTTGGTTTCTGAATAGAAAAGTGTTGTTTAATAGATCACTATTAAATATATACTATATTATAGACCTAGCAGATATTGAAAAAAATATTTATTCCAAGTGGGATAAAGGTTGGTTAAACTACTCTCTCTTTCTTTTTGAATAACTGATCATAGAGTTATTACCACAAATGTTTTTGCTACATGCAATTTGTTGATCTTTACTTTGGTTAAAATATTTTTAGGAATTCTGAATTTCTATATTTGTTTTAAGGCTAGAAAGATTAAAATAGTATTCACGGACATCCTACTAAATCTGTATTATGATCTTTGGCAATTTTAACCAAACAATTTTTGTTGAAATACATAAAGTGTTAACGATGTTTTGTTTCAGACTGTGGACAAACTGATCTTTTCCAGGTTGATTAGTTTCCCAGTGGAACAAAATTGAATACAGCTTGAGTATTCTGCATAAAACATAACTCTTAACAGCTTGGTTTCTATATCATATGAGAACAATGGAAGCCTGGAACAAGATGAGCCTCATTTTTCAGTTGAGGACCCCCATCCTGACTAATTTATGTTCCATAACATATAGCAAAGTTGGTCAAAGAGTATTTTTTAAAGAAGGGTTTAAATAAATCAACAATTTACGATCTGTCCCCCACCCCCATTCTGTCAAGCTTAGCAAGAGGTAAAGTCCAGACCACAATTGGACAAGGCTTTAGACAAAGCACCAGCAGTTATTTTTGGAAAGAAATTTTTGGAGTTTAGAGCAAATTGTGCACAACAAGCTTCATGGCTGTATCACCATCAGAATTCACTTGTGCATTTAATTATTGAAACTAAATGGTATATTTAATTTCAGTTGAATTTAATTTTATTCATGGAGGAATCATAATTCATTTATTTTACCCAGGTCATTGCATGGCAGATTTTGAAAATGTTTGATCTAAATATTAAAAAGTAACGTTTCTTTCAAATTTACTTTGACTCCTATTAGAGTCATGAGAACAGCCATGTAGTTTTTTTGGCAACATTATAAAGTGATTTGCCGGTTCTTTTTTCCAGGATTTTTTAAATACTTCTTTATCTAGTCTACAGTTCACAGTTGTCCTGATGGATTCCCATCTAAGTACCAACAAGGTCCATCTTTTCAAGATCAACCAAGTTCAGCTTTATTCTCTCAAAACAGCAACAAAAATAAAGCACAAGACATACAAACATTCATTTTATTTTTTCATAGCAATTTTTTTAAAGGTGTAATGTACCTATCAGGCAAGAGACTAGCGAAACGTACATGCACAGTGAGTGGGCTATCTTTTTGGTTATCTCAAGAGTTGCCATTTGTCATCCCAAATGCCAAAGCAAAAGTGGCTCAGCTGTTGGCTGGATCTTTGCCTATTAAAATTTTTGACCCCCAAAAATGAGTTGGTCTAAACTTTTTCTGGTCCTCAGTGTATATGAAAGGCATCATTAGATTTGGAATCTGATTTAGAAACAATTGAGCTTCTAGCTGATTTTTCCAGTCCCCCTGACAGATGGGTACCAGCAGATAATTTTTACATTGATATGATTTGATTTTCTTTTCATTTTGTTTGAGGAAAAACACCATAATACTCTGTTAATGTGTCAATGAAGAATGGGTATGGGTAATGATGAAATGATACAATGTTTCCTTCATCTATCCTACTGTAGAGGTCTTTCACTTTTATCTCTTCTTTGTTAGTAAAAATACATTTGGCAAATTGTATGTGTGTATTATCTGATCAAAATTCACTAATCTCTGATAAGAGTGGCATAATAAACTAAACTTACCTTCAGTTATTGAAATTCACTGAGTGACTTTGGCCAGTCTTTCTCAACCTAACCGACCTCACAGTATTATTGTTGGGAGAAATTGGAAGAAGAAGTACTAAGCATACTTAAGATCCTAATGACAGATGGAATATGAATCAAATAAATGAATAAATATATGTTACAGTGTATACATAAAAGCTTCTACTGCTACTTACTAAGGTACTAGGAAAGGTTTTTGCAGGAATTATGTTTCAAATCAGCTATCCAGAATTGTTTCTATATGTTTCCTATTTAAATGAAACATTTGTGTCAGGTTCAACAACAATACCTTCTATTTCTAACCATATAACTACCTTTTTTCCTGTCCCTCTTGTCACCTCACACCTCAGCCAATGGCAAGAGAGAGAGAACTGGTCCTTGAAATTTCATGGCTCTTCTAGATACAAAAAAGCCAGTCAAAGGATTCAAGCCTTATTGAACATTTATTTGTTTGTTTATCTGTTAAATTTATTTGCTCCCTATTTCACCATGGGGCTAAGCAACAAATTACACTATTTTGTGTTTGAATGTGAAATAAAACCAGTATGTTTTATTCAGAGGTCAAGACAAAAATTTAAACAAGGGAATGTTGTCAACTTGAAAAACACAGTTTGTGTTTGAAGCTTAACATAGTTTACATATCCCTAGCAGTTGCTTTGAAAAACTTGAAAATATTTAGCTTTTATTTTTTAAATTGAATATAGCAATAAACCAAAAATATTTACTTTATTAGACATATGGTTCCATCCTGACTCTGAGAGGCATATAATATCAAAAGTGTTCCATTAAACATTTTTCCCCGACTGTTTTAGCATGACACTTTTATGCTTTCAGCTAAGACCCTGTTAGCTAGCTTTTTAGAGATTTCTTCAAATTCAGAATAATTTCTTCAAGCTTTCTTATTATACAGTTTACTTGATAGGTTTGTAGGATGCACTGTGGTGCAGGACACTGAGAAAAAGAGGAAGCTTACTGAAAATCAGATCATGTCTTTGGTGAGCAGAGCAAAAATAATAATAATACATATTTCTCTCTTCCCATGTGCAATTTACCTTAACTCTGCAAGGCTTATTTTCAGGACTACTTAGAGACTGAAAGGAAGCAAAAAGAACAGGAGTAAGGTCATCTACTGCCATCTTCTTCCATGACTAGGTTCTTTAAACCCTGTTAATTTTGATTTATAATGTTCTTGGATTTTAATTTAGCCACATTTCTATACATAGCATACAAAAGTATTTAAGCACTTCTGACAGTTTTATACTTAAAGAATTAAAAAGAGCAGTACTGTACTTACAACGTTATGGGATTTTAACTAAAATCCTATGCACAATGTACAAAATCAAGTTTGATATTTAAAAATTGTACATGTCTATAGCAAATCTTTTTTGAAGGCTATACTCTTATGTTATACCATGAGAGTGTAGTAGTGTGGTGATGAAAACATGTTCATAGGGTTCATGGATCAACGAGCTAAAATTGCAGTCAACATCCATAGAAAATGTCTTAATCAAGCAAATACAATTTCATCTGTTTTCTGCATTCCATATAATTTACAGATTACTTTTCAGTATGTTAAACGCAAAGTATAGTCCTCTCAGCAATCTTAAACAGTTACGTTCCATATTTATGTCATTATTCGCCTGGAGTATATTAACCAAGAAGAAGTATTTTGTTTTTTATCCAGCTAGATATACATTTTTTAATCCAAATTTTCTGCTAAATTCTCCATTTTTGCTCAAAGAACAAGGTATCTAATTATATGGTAAGTACCATAGGATGCTGATAAATGTTTTGCAAGTGTTCATATAAAGATTATGATATATGTTTCAAATAAAAAACATAGATCATCTGCAAGCAGATGGTTTCACATTAAGCAAGAATGCTATAACAATATGTAGGTACAATTTATAGACAGCTATCTACAATGGTACTTTTTAATAAGTTTGGAACTCCTCATACTATATGAATTATATATGTGCATTAAACAAAGATTTCATATATATGCTATTTTTTGGATGCTATAACAGAATTCTGCCATGGAAATATGAATTGTAAAGACATAATTAAAATACATAAAATAATAGCTAATACACTGCCCATCTGTTATTTATATATTTAAAAAATGCGTTTGATGCCATACGTATATCAAAATTTTCATATGAAGTCTTTGTAATCTTCATTGTTCTTCTTTGTGTATGTTATAGTAAAAGATAAAAATGAAGCTTTTATAATTTTACATCTGCATATGTTTTATTTAGTGTTATTGAAACGTACCCTGTATTCAGGTGATTTACAGTTTATCCGTCACAATCCAGTTTAGTTCTTAAATTGTGGAACAAGCTAAAAGAAAATCCATGCAAACTTCCTGGTGCAAAGTGAATATAGAAACTTCCTCACAAGAAGTGCTCAATGATATTTAATTATAAAGTCCAGGAATAATGAAGCATTGCTATGCTGCTGTGTCATCTCATGTGGGAAATACAGTGTTTTCCTTGCTGATCTCTGGAGGGATTGTGAATATCTTATTTCCCTTCTAATGTAATTATTGAGTTAGGATAGCAACTTATATACTTACAAACTGCATGTATGTATAGAGCTGTATGGAAAGCTTTCATGTGTTTCACCCCAGACCAAGTCTTGGGCTGACAATGGCAAAAAAACACTTCAATTAGAAAAGGTCCTTAATTCATGTAGTTTAATCAATACTAAGCTGGTAGCATTTCAGATTGAGGTCTAATTTCTAGCATTCTGTGTCCAGAATTAGATGCTTCTGAACATTTGACTTCCATGTCCCCAGAACACATCGGGATCTAAAGAATTCCTTAAAAGTCCATCAAAACTAATGTCAAACAAAATCTGACCATTTTCTGTCAGGATATAATATCATAGCCATAATATGAAAAGCTATGAAATGTGTTGTATCCAAGATTTTTTTTCTTGAATATCTTTTCCCTTCCTGAGTTGTGTGGCTAATTCATTTGAAGTTGGGAACTGTTTTCAATTGGAGTAAACAATTCAAAGGAAAGTAGACTGTCAATTTAGCTCCTGCTTCTTGTATGAACTAAGCTGGTTCCAAGGAGAAGGACGTATTTTATTTAGCAATAGCACTTAGTCTCATATGCTCCGACATAGTGCTTTACAGCACTCTGTGAACAGTTATAATGTCAGCCTGTTGCCCCCAACAATCTGGGTCCTCATTTTACTGACCTTGGAAGAATGAAGGCTGAATCAATCTTGAGCATCATCAGGATTAGGCTCCAGGCTGTGGGCAGAGTTTGCCTGCAATACTGCATTTAACCACCCAAGTGCCACCCAAGGCTCTTTAACCTATCAAGTTATGAATACTTATCTAATAAAACTCTGTTGTAGTGAATCACAGCAAAATACCATCTTTAGCACCTTAAGCCCACACTAGCTCACTACCATGGGGAGCCAACTTGGATTAAACAGCAGAATTATAATTAAGTGCTCCAGGTTCTAATGTAAAATATTCCTATGAACACTTATTACATATTAAATAGGAGATAGATGAAGTAAAGTATGTTAATAAAATAATGATTAAATTGTCAAGATGGCTTGATTTTAAATCTTCCAAAAGAAAAATGGATATCTTACTTACACAGTCTGTCCTGACTGTGCCCATCCTGCTGCGTATTGGCAAAGATTGTTAATTGCAGAAATAGTTTCAAATACTTTGTAGCTGAATCATCTCAGAAAAATACAGTTAATATGCTATAAAATAATCCAAATAGCAACTAGAATTTGGATTAGATTTTTCCATATTATATTTCATTGTCACAGGTATTTTAAATAGTAAGGGTGGTTATTGTAAATTATTATAGAACTCCAGTTTATTTGCAGCTAATAAATGCAGATAATCCCTGGTTTCTGCAAAAATGTTTATGGCATGCTTTTTATACACCTTCAGAGTTTGAACAGTTCACTAGCTGACTAGCTTTTTATATATTTTTATATATTTCTAGTTTTCAAACTGTAAGGAATCTTCAATATCTGGAGCAGTAAGATTTTAATTTTGCTTTAAGAGCGATACAAATCCTGATTGGCAATGAAGCTTAGTCAGTCTTAAACAGTAATTATTTATTATTCGCTTGTTAGGATAAAACTTGAGAAAAACAGCCATATACAGTAGTGGCCAAAATTGTGGAAACCTTTTGGAATAAGTGTATTTTTGAGGTTTGATGGCTAATAACATCACTTTTTTTTTAAATTTCGAGATAATCATATTTCACTGCTGGAATGGCCTGGGAATAGCCCAGACCTTAACCCAATTGAAAATCTATGGAGCTGAC
>JANHFM010002487.1:0-16971 GCA_032468115.1 Grayia smithii | reverse complement strand
TAACTGCTATTCTAATAGCAAATCCTTCATAAAAGTTATTGCATTACATTCTTGATTAAATTATCTTTCTATTGATACATAATTTTATGGTGGTATTCCCCAAAAAAGTGGTGTTATTAGCTAGTTTTAGAAAATACACTTTTCCCAAAAGGTTTCCAGAGTTTTGGCCACTACTGTAGGTATCTTTGGCATGGATAGAATAATAGAGTTGGGAGGGACCTCAGATGTCTTCTAGTCCAACCCCCTGCTCAAGCAGGAGACCCATATTTCAGACAAATGGTTGTGTAGTCTCTTTGAAATCCTCCAGTGAAAGAACAACTTATGAAGGCAAGCTATTCCATTGGTTGATTGCGCTCACCATTAGGAAAGTTCTCCTTAGTATTTTTCAAAAAGCATAGAATCTTTATGACTCTTCCATGAATGCTCAGTATTAAGATGATTATTGCAAACATTGTCATCAGTGCTCTCTCTAAATATTGCAGCATGGAATAAAGATTTGGTTATTATATTCTTTGTATATGAGACTGCAGAAAAATCCAAGTCCAAGAATCCAAATCCACAAGACTTAGTGGTGGATAAAACTGAAATATTTTTGGCTTAACACACTTCATTCCAAGTTCAAGACAGTTCTGATTATCCTGGAAGTGTTCCGAGTTTCAAACAAGTTTGTTTGAAGGTTCAAACACTAGTTGCAAGTTCAAAATGAGACTGCTTTGAACTGGAAAGATTTGGAATATGTGAATTTTATCTCATGAATGAAGGTGAATATACATGTCCCAGAATAATGTTGCAGGATCCAATCCAGGACCAGAAGTTTTGTCTTCCGAGCTTCAGGTCCGTGCTGAGCCCATTTTCAGGGAACTTCTCTCTAGTTCCAGCACAAGTGACTGACCCAAATTGGATCCTGCATTTTCTCTTCTTTTGTATGCCCAAACTAATGTATGGCTGGAAAGTAGTAATCCTTTCTTTCACTGGTGTTCTTTTCTAGTAGTTAAATTGGAGCTTTGGCAAATGCATATTTTCCTGCTAGGTAGATGAATAATTGTTCTCAAAATGCCAGGAAATATTCTCTATTCCAAACAGAAAAACTCCACCAACCAGTTACTAATACAAAAAAGATATCATAGAAATAGAAGGTTTCCTGTTTTTTTTTAAATAGAATTGGCATTTTGGAGCTGGAATTGCAGAAGCTGGTCTGTATGAGTTAAAAACTACAGTTCCATTAGGAAGCAAGCAAGCAAGCATGAATCTAGAAAGGAAATGACATGGAATGGAATGGTGAAAAGCAAGACCTGAGATATTGAGGGCCTAAGAAGGCAGCCGACAGTATCTGAAGAAAAGTTAAAATAAAGGAAGCAACAGTACTGAAATGGGAACAGGATGGTGAAGCTATCTAATTCACCAGTTTGAAATAGATATTTTAGAAAAGTGGAGTGTTGGTCAAGAGCTGGCAAGCTAAAAGTTTTTATAAATTGACAAAAGTGAAGCAATTTAGAGCAACTAAAATCATTTCATCAGCACCAGAAGACATACCAAGAATATTAGGAGGTTGTGTAATAGTTTGATTCAGTACACAAAGCTACAGAAAGCTTAACTGAGAATAAATAAGAGAATTGGAAAGTCCTAGGGAACAAAAATGAAATTAAGCAAAAAAATAGAAATTATTAGGTTTAAGTGAAACTAAAAGTCTGCTTGTGTTTTTATTAAGGTATATATAAGCCCTCTAGGGATGAAACATTATCTCCACTCATTGTCCTGCTTTCCTTCTGAAACTGTGACAATGCCCACAATGTCTGGAAGAAAGTCAAACCACTTCTAATAAGTTCAGAATAAGCAATTTAAGCTCAGACAGGTTCAGATATGAAAATTTTGAATGTTTTTAAATTATTTCTATCATAATATGAGAAAGTGGATTGCCAATAAATTAATAGCAGCTTTTGTTAGCTATGGATGTTTCAACTAGGTTAGCTAATTAGTATTTAACCACTAGCAAATGTTTAGATGTTTTAGATGTTTTCAAGAAAAAATATTAACATTTTAAAATAGTGTATTTGTTAATAATTGCATTATAAAAATCAGTTATTCAAACCAAATATCTTGTACATTTAATCAAAAAATTGAAGGATATTTTAATGAAATCATAAAGATCTTAGTGCATTATTAATTCCTTCTAAAGCTCATATATACCCAATATACCAAAAAGATTGGGTTTAGAATTAATTATGCTCAGAGTGGATTTATTAAATTTAGTGAGAGAAAATCAACAAAATCATTACACTCAGTTGATTTCAGTGAAATAAATTGAAATACGACAATGAATTTACTAGACATCACCTTTGCTGAACAATTGGGAGTATGCATAATTCTTGCTTTTTCTAATGTAATGTTAATACTTCTGTAATCAATTTAACACTACTTCCTGTGTTAAACGTAATTTTGAAAAGTTAATATAGTCCATACAATGAGGTTTGAAGGAGAAAAAAAGATATGCAGCTGTATAAATCAGAGAAAGTTTTTCCTATGTATCCAAAGGAAATCCTATGCATCCACATGAGTCTGAGGGAAGATGGAAAGAGAGAAGTAGGTCAGCATTGTTAGAGAGGAATTAAATTTCATCATCTCTGGGAAGCTCAAAATAAGCAAAACAAGACAAACTCCAATTCTTGTTCTTAATCATTTAGACATAACTGACATATATAATACATCATGTATGTTTTTAGTATATGAAATGCAGAAATTATACTGTAGTGCATTCTAAGTCATTGCCACTGGAAAAATAATAATGATGGGTTCACTTACTTTACTGGTGAACTTGCCAGATTTTATCCCACAAGCTGATTTACAATTCTCAGAACCACATGTGGTAACACAATCTTATTTCAAGTAAAACATTTATTCTGCTCACTTAACAATCCCATTTACAATTTGGTCTTTATTTTCCTCTACAATACAGGATTCAAGGACCCAACATTCAACAAGCTGAGTTGCATAGGATGTGGCCTTTCTATTTTAATACTTCTCACTTGGTTTCCTTTCAAAGAAATATCAAAAGTGCTTTAAAAAACAGACACAATCTATTACATTAAAAACTATTCCTAATCAATTCCTAAACAATTTTTAATCAGTTAAAACAAATTCTAATCAATTATATTAAAAGCAAATCCTTATCAATTACATTAAAAACAATGGATTTAGACTTTGGATTTAGCCAGCATCATTCTGAACTTACCAAATGTAGCAGCTTCATATGGAGAAAGATTTCCTTTTAAGGTTACATTTATGAGATAATGGAAACCATTAAAAATGCATGTATGTAAAAATAACTTAAAATTTTCCTTTTTTTTAAACGTAAATTTTTTACTTAAATGTTGGTAATGGATTTATAGGATTTTACCTTGTTAGATGTAAAATCTTCAACCAAAAAAAAGCTTTGGGTATGAATTCTTACTGTGTGTTGCTACAGGACATCAAGTTTTGACATATTCTTTTTTCTGAGGTTTTCCAGGAAGATTCATGCTATACTATATAAAGAGTCCATTTTAAAGTCCAAAGCTTTACAAAATATTTAGAATAAGAAGTTATTCTCAGTTTACAGATATAAAACACTGATGGATTTTCACTGGCCAAGTGCCATTATGCATGAGTTCATAGTGTTTATACTTCAGTTCAGCTGTTTTTAAATCTGTAAGCACTTACATGGGAGTAAGCCCAGTTGAATTCTTTAAGATTTATTTCTAAGTACAGAAATCGGTCTTAGAAGTACAGGCTGCATATTACCAAATAGATTGTCTATGAATTATTTGAAGAACGAGCCAAGCACAAGGAAATCACTGTCCATGTGCTATTGAGTTTGATAATTAATATCTCATTTGTTCTTTATAAAATATAATTTGTCCAGAAAATGCAATGAAACCCACAGCAAGCAATTTAGCAAGTTTACAATTATATCCACTACCCATCCAATCCTGCAGGACACTTGGTGCTTAAATATAGTGCATGGTGACTGTAAAGATTTTTTCCCTTCTTGATATAGTGTGGAGATCTTGCAACTAACTTATTTTGCAATATGGTCCCTTCCCAAAGTAAAGGAACCTGAAAAATAATTTGATTAGTTTATATAATTTTTACAATATGAATTTGTTGAGATGAACAACTTGCTCAGACTGAGTTATAACTAAAGCTCCGGCTGCTGGAAAAAGATTAAAATAAATAAACAGCAATATGTCTAAGATGAGCATTTATTATTTGCAAGAATTCTGTTACATAGTGTTGGAATATTTATTTATGTATTCAAATTCTATAGCTGCCCATCTCAATCAAAGACTCTGGATGGCTTACAGTTCCAAAGGTAAAATAACAAAATAATAAAAAGCATTTTAAAAACAGTAAAAACATCCAAAATGAAAATACATAGCAGCTGAGATACTTGACCAGTTAAGAGTAAAGCCAACACCCCAAGCTTGGGAAAACAGTCAGGTTTTTAAAGTCTTACAAAAGGCCAACAGGATTGGGGCCATTCTAATTTCAAGTGGAGGATATTCCACAAAGCAGGGGCTACTGCAGAAAAGGTCCATCTTCTAGTCCCTGCCAGCTGAAGGGATCTGTAGCATACTAGATTGGATGGTAGAAACTCAGGAGTAGTGGCCTCTCAGGTAGTCACTGAGGTATTAATATGGGATATTAATACCTCAGTGGCTTTAAATGTTTCCATGTGAAGGATGGAGAGGTTCTGGAAAATAGTTGAATACCAAGTCCTGGGAAATGGACCAGGAAGTATGCACTATGCAAAATGTGGAGGCACCCAATAAGGAACTCATATACTCAGATTGGAACTTGGATTTAGCTATGTAACTCAAGGATTCCAGCCAGTGGTGGGTTGCTCCCGGTTTGGACAAGCTGGTAGTGGTGACGATGTGACATCACCGAACTGGTTCTCCTTGATCGTGAGCTGGGCCCTCCTGCCTGCCCCTACGTTATGCTTACCTTTATTTCTTTGTTTTTAGCCCAGCTGATAGGCACGGTGGAGTGGATGCCACGCTTCAGCTGGGCTAAACTTTCCTGCGCTTGTGTGGAGCGTATGGAGAAGAAGTAAGTCTAAATCTGATGGGACAACTCACAAGTGGAACATAAGCACTGAAAGGTATAGCTTATTCCTCAAGTGAAAATAGATGCTGAGAAAACTTTATCCAACAGCTTGAATAAGGTTACTGACAAAACCTTTTTTTGAAATATAAATCTATTGTCTGAATTCTTCCAATTGTGATTGCTAAATGAGGACTGCAAACAGTTTCTGAATATTTGCTTTGAGGTCATCAACAGACTCAGTGACTAGTTTTGTTTATGTAAGTTTGGGGAGAATTCTAGGCCTGAATGCCTGCTTTTTGGGATACTTCAGAGCTCTAATCTCCCTCCTGTCCCATTTAACATTTATATGAAATGGCTGAATGAGGCCATCCATCAACACAAGGTTAGATATGACAGTATGCTTATGATACCCCATTGTACAGGGTCACCCAAGTGATTTCACTGAGTTTTCACCCCCAATCTCTGAATGCTATGTGGATCTGAATGGGGAACTGGCAAATGGAGAGCCTCTGGAGATCTGGAAACTCAAGGAAAGCTATTATATTTTTGGAGGGATTTGTTTAATTCGGTATTTTTTTAAAGACTTAACTTCTGGTCCAGATAAACTAAGGAAATGAGATTGGTATGATTTGAAACTGTTTTAAAACTGAAGCCAACGCAATCCAGCTTTCTCCATTTTTTCTCTCTTGTTGCTGAATTGGTTTGGCACTCAGTCAGTTGCCTTGGCCCTCTTTCAGAGGTGGGCCACAAGAACACTTCCTGCCCCCTCACAAGAATTTTGATTCAAAGCCTATATCAGCAAACTGAAGCATGTCAGAGCATCTGGAAAATTAAATCCAAATCTGATTTGTGTGTCTGTGTGGTTGCTTCCATTCTGCTTGCATCATATTGTGAGGTTTTCAGGATTATCAGTAAAATGTATCTTTTAAATATGTCCATGAAATGTTGCATATTATCTTTTAAATATATAAATAAACTTTGTAACTTATGCTTAAACTATTATGGTACAAAACATTTTGTGTTTATTAGTTAGAAGTTATTTTAAATGTAAAATAAAAATTATTCTTGACATACACCTGTTCTTTTCATGTAGATATCACCCATCTTTGGCAAAGCTTCTTTCCTTGCAACTCTCCATACATTATTTTTACCAACTATGGAATTGCATTTGTTGACCCAAAGAAATAATATACAGTCAACTTGTAAGTTTAAACAAGCAAACAAGCCATAAAAGACTACATAATATTCTTGTTTTTCCTTTCTAACATTAAACATATGAATTGACTTTTGTATTTTAGTAAATCACCAGTTCTTTGTGTGTGTGTGTATGTGTCCTAAGCAGCTGTTACACTTTCTTACAGTAAAGTATAATTTAATCCTCACTATAGGTAGTCTTCCACTTACAGCCACAATTGAGCCCAAAATTTATGTTGCTAAATAAGACAGTTGTTAAGTGAATTTTGCCCCATTTTACAACTTTCTTGTTACAGTTGTTAAATAAATCATTGCAGTTGTTAAATAAATTGTGATGTTGCTTGTTAAATAAACTTGACTTCCCAATTGATTTTGCTTGCCAGAAGTCTGCAAAAGGTGATCCCAGGACTGTCATAAGTACAGTCTAGCTGCCACATGTCTAAATTTTAATCATATGACTATGGGATGCAGCATCGGTCATAAGTGTGAAGAATGGTCATAAGTCAATTTTTTCAATGCCGCTGTAACTTCAAACAGTTACTAAATGAATGTTTGTAATTGTTTGAGGATTGCTTGTACTAGGATGCAAAGTGGCTCTAGACAGCATCTGAGAAGACTATTCCAGTGTGATGTTTAGGTGTTGTTGCCACATCATAAACACAAGGTTCCCTTGTAGCTAATACTGCATTTCTCTTTCCTGTACAGGTAGTCCTTGATTTAAACCATTCGCTTAGTGATTGTTTGAAGTTACAAAGACAGTGGAAAAAAGTGACATGACTGGATTTCATATTTATGACTGTGGTCATGGTCATGATTAAAATTTAGGCAGTGGCATGTATTTATAACAATTACACTGTCCTAGGGTCATATGATCAACATTTTTAACCCTTCCCAGTGGCTTCCAACAAGCAAAGTCAAGGGAGGAAACTAGATTTGCTTCATGACCACGTGATTCATTTGACTCTTGCAATTATTTGCTTAACACCTGTGGCAAAAAGGTTGTAAAATGAGATAACACTCACTTAACAACTGCCTTGCTTAGCAATGGAAATTTTGGGCTCAGCTGTGGTGTAACTCAAGGACTACCTGTATTCCTAACTGCTCAATAACTGAGGTCAGAAGTTCCAGTATAATATAATACCTCAACTATTCAAATATTCTTGAATGTTCCAATGTTCCAATTCATTTATGTAGCTCAACATTCTCCAGGGGAAGAACCATCCCAATTCTTCAAGATCTTCCAGAAAAGAGTATAAATGCTACCAGTTTCATGATTCATTCAGATATGTAAGAAAGTTTCAAAAAAGATTGCTCAAGGATAATATAGCATGGGATTCCAACATAAGGAAAATTATCGCAAATGATCTCCAATCACTATGCTGTTCAGTATTTTGTGACTACAGTAGTTTTATATTATTAAAATAGTTCCAAAAAGAAAATTATGCTTGTCCTTGCTGTTGGTTCTTGCAGTTTTTTTATGTAGGTTCTTACATAAATTCTTTTGTTTCTCCCCAAAATTCTTTTAATAGACCTTTTGTAGCAATGTTCTCATAATTTGCTTTATGTTGTATGTTCATACACTCCTTACATACAAAGTTAAATTCCAGTTAAAAAGAGAAGTCAACATAGGTTTTAAAAAGAGTAATCTTTGTATATTTAGTGCAAAATCTTGAGATTAACGTTCAGTGTTTTCTATGCAAACATAGGATGTGCCTTTTAATTAAAACACGCAATCCATTTAACGGAAAGATTACATTTTATTTGCCGTGGCATTTACATAGTTTGGTCTGCAATCATAAATGACACAATGTACAAGACATAAATAAAAATAATAATCTTCTGATCATTATATCTATATTTTCTATAATTAAAGTTCTTAATTTGGGTTCCTCCACCAAGGAATAGCTCTAACTTTATTTTATGAGACATGCTTCTGAGTACAGACTTCAGGACTACTTGGTCATATTTCTTTTTATAGAAATTCTAAACATTTTTAATAGTTGCTTTCATATCACGGTAAAAATAAATATCTATAAAAATTTGTGAACAATAGGACTGAGGAATTTTCCTGCTGTATGACTTCATGTATAGAGGGCTTGGAATATTTAAATAGAGCTGGTGAACACAGGATATTTTTCTCAATATCCCTCATTGTACTTCTTGACAACAGTGACAAAGGCTAAAAATTATATATCAGGTTTCCCTTGCATGCTTTCAGAGAAAGGGAAAAAAGACTGCTGGAAATAAGGGTGGCCCAATGAAGGATAATTAAGCCCCTTTCACTTATGAGATGGGGATAAGATTAATATGGGAACATAGAAAAAAAAGGTGCTCTCAAGTCCATGTTTGTGTCATGGTTAAAATGAATGTGGGGACCCATTATTCTCCTTGCATGACTCTTTAATCAATCTGTATTTTAATTTTTTCAATTATTTGCTTCTGTATGTTCTGCTGGGTTTACAGATTTACAGGAAATGTTTGAAGAATCTTGGAAGAAAATAATGAATCTGAAATAGAATCAAGTTGCTTGTCAAGATCTCTCAATGAACCTTCCAAGCTCCTGCCCTAATTTTATTGCTTAAAAAGCAAATTTAGGAGCCTCTGCATGTTGCAAAGTCACATGCACTAAAACCATTGTTTTAAAATAAAAACTTGAACCTTTGTAATATATCCTCTTCCCTAGGGAAAAAAATAAACAAATCGAGGGCCCTGAGCAATTGGAGGGGATGCTGGAGAGTAGTCTCACTATTTTATCCTTTGAAAATGCATTTGTGACTGATGGCTATTCAATGGCAATTGAATAGTAAAGTAAATCGGGAAGAAATATCACCCAATATCTGTCAGTTGTCTGGGAAGTATTTTTAAACATAGTTTAATACTCTTTCAGAAAACCACTAGACTGATAAAAGCAACTGCCACCCCCTAAAAGCAATAGGGGGTGGCAGTTGCAAGGTAAGAGTGAGAAGGAGCTCTGAGTCCATGGGTCTACCCTTCAATCAAAGCCCAGCCCACATTAAGGAGAACATTTGGAGGGGTTTTTTTTTCCTGTTAGCAGGAAAAATCACATTCCTTAACTTATTCTACATTAACCAGCCTCTTCACTCAAGTTGAATAGAGCTTGGAAGTCAGTGCAGAACTGGCAAACTTTTCTACCAGCTCAAGATCTGAAGGAATGCATCTTATCCAAAGCATGAATCAGTTGGGAGTATTGCTATTGTCATCAGTCTCTGTGTAGCAACCTCCCTGCCTGAGTTGTTATTCTCCATCTCAGGGCTGGCAATGGAAACCCCAGGCCTTGGAGGATTTCAATATGCCTTCCTTGGGAGCAGGGTCTGATGTGGCTCTTCATGTCTTCCAGGAAAACCATGAACTTATTCCAGGTCATCTAGAGCCAAAAACAGGAATGTAGTCACATACCTGATCTAATTTTCTGTTGGGAGTAGAAGCAAAGTGGCCTGGAATTGGAGGAGCTTTCTGTGACCCCATCAGTCAGATCATAGCCTGGTAACCATGGGATTCTCTGGCATTGACCTCCCCCCTGCTACAGGGAGATAGGACCTCTTAGATTGGTCCACCACCAGTGACTAATGAGAGCTGGAAGGGTTCCAGAGGGAGTTATGGGTTTTTCCTGATGGTCTGATGCATGGTCCAATTGAGTCCTTAGTCACTGCTTGGAATAAATGTGCATGCAACTTCTCTTTTTCCCATGGATCCTGCTGTTCTGTGCAGTTTATGGAAGAGCTGAGGAAGATGGGAGATACGTATCTAGGGCATTGATGAAAGTCAATGAAGCATGAACTTGACTGAACATGGGTAAGAGTCACTATTAAGGCCGCCTTTGTGGAGTAAGGACAGTGAAATGAAATTATTTCTCTATCCTTATTGTGTGCACAGATTGCTGTTTGGTGGCCTTGTTTTGGGTGGCCCAACCCAAGCCATTGTGGGCAAGGAGAAACTTGCAATTCACCTGCAGGACTAGGTGGGGTAATTTTCTTAGTGTCTATTGGACAAAATCATTCAAAATTTGTTCCATTAGATGCCAGTTATGGTGCTGGTCCAATGGAAACACCTGGGATTCAGTCTTGCCTATTACAAGAATGGTTTGAATTTGTTGGGCCTGATGGAGAGTCCTTATGACTGCAAGCTCGTTCACCTCCTCCTTAGACCTAGGCCCTTTCTGCTAAGACTTCCTGGGATTGACATGTGGCTTGGTTATGGTAGTAGGCTTTGAAAGAAGGGATTATTCCTTTGCCTCTCAAAAAGGCATTGGTTCACTCCCTCCTCAGAAAACCATTACTGGATCCCACCACACTAGACAATTTTTGTCCAATGTCCAACTTGCTTTTTGGGGGAAAGGTTGTAGAAAAGATGATTGTACAATAGCTTCACCAGATCCTGAATGAAATGAATTATATTCTGGACCCCTTTCAGAGTTCAGGCCTGGACATGGGATAAGAATGCCATTGATCATGCTTTTGGAAGATCTATGGCATCAGCAGGATGGGGATAGTTCATCTATCCTGGCTCTACATGGTCTCTCAGTGATTTTCAATACCATCAACCATATCATTAAGGATCAACTCCAGGGATTGGGATTGTGTGGCACAATATTGGAAGATTTTCTCCTTTCCTTAGGGGCAGTGTTCAGTGTACTCTTGTGTTCATTGTACTTGTTTGATTAGGCAAAACAATTGTTCTGTGGGTATGTGCATTGTACATAAATCAATGCACCTTTATCAGATGAAAAATAGTGTTCTAAGATCTTTTTCCCTTTTACTTTTCCATCAATATTTGTTCATTTCTTGGGACTCTATTAAAGTGGGCTCTTCGGTAAGGAAGGACACTTGGATGTTATGATAGCTACTGTTATTTTAAAAATCATTTAAAATAACTGTCATTTAAAAATCTCGTGTTGATTTCGTTTTTGCTCTTGCTTCAAAAGCAGCAACTTAATATGAATATTTTATTTATTATAAGCAATCATACTGCCAACATTTATTCATCTTAAATTCTGGTTAGCTGCAAGAAAGTAGGAGGTAATCATATATTTCCATTACATGTAATGCTTGCAGTATCTTTTAGTTTTACCACAGATGTAAGAAGCATAAAATGCAGCCATTTAAATTAGCTAGCAGAATATTGCTGCAATGATGTATCTTTCCGTCTGTGATTGCTTAAATGAGCACACTTAATTGTCTTTGGGGGAATTTTAATTTACGACAGGCAGTTTCGTTTACTTTTATTTCGCAACTCAAAAGTTTACAGTTCCGTATGGCTTTCATGAAGGCGATGTTACTTCTAAAAAGAAGACGGAGAACAGAGAAGAAACGTGCATGATTTCGGCAAATCGTTTCGACCTGCCATTGACACACACACCGCCCTACCCACCGCTATCCCGTGAACCCTTCCGGTCGGTAAGACGCGTGTTCAAAGACAGTCGCGTGCAGAGTTCACGCTTTCATAAACTCTATAAGCGGTGGAGACCCGCCAGATCTATCGAAGGGTGGAATCAAAGAGGCGCCTCTAAAACTTCAACGCGGGCCGGAACGTTTCCGAACCGAGCCCGAAGAGCGCTCTTTCCCGCCAAATATAAGGCGGGCTGAGGTTTCCACTCCGCCGCGACTCCCTCCGAACCCGTCTTCTTCAACCGGCGGAGATGAGAGCGGGCGTGACGCGCGCCAGAGACGATTGCGCTCCAAGGGCCGCGCCAGGCGCCTCCCATAAGCGGCGAGGCGGGTGGAGGGCGCCGGCAGAGAGCGCGCTTCAGCCGGGACGGGATACGCCTCCTTTCCCCGGACTCTTCGCCGGGGTGTTCACCGCCGGCGATGTTCACCAGGGCGGTGAGCAGACTCAGCAGAAAGCGGCCTCCGTCAGGTATAAGGGGCCGATAGGGCGTGTGGGGAATTGCTTCCATGCCCCGGATAGTGTGAGAGGTGTGGTGATGGATTAGAAAAAAAACGCGACAGTCCCAGCCTTGCAGCGTGGACTGTTTGCTACTTTTCTTGCAAGCGGAGGGGTTCGGACCAGGGTGGCTTTGCAGTTTGCAAACTGGCTTTTTTCTGTATCGGGAGGAGGTGCCTCCCGGGGTTGCTCGCCGGGTATTAAGTTTGATCTTTTGGTTCATTATTGCAATTTTTCTAGATAGGTGCTTGCCGTGCGTGTGTATTCGCTTTTCAGATTTATGATTGCTGCTAGGTTTTTTTTTTTCATCCCGCTTTTTTTTTTTCGCTCCCTGAAGTCAGCAAATGCAAGGGGAAGTCTTGCACCCGAAAGAGGAAGGCTGAGGAGGCTCGCTTGCCATTTGGCAGGGTGGGATTTTCAGACAGACCGGTACGAACGAGTCAGAAAAAAAGGAAGAGGGAAAGAGACAGGCACGCACTTCGGAGCTGAGAGCTCCGTCTCGTCTTGCATAAGTTATAAGATACCGAAATGGTTTCAGGGGCATGCAAGAAATGCAAGATAAAAACGAGACTCTACCCTTTTCTTTGTGAATCAAACAGGTTGGGTTGCTGCTCCTGCAGACGGGTAAATATTCCATTGAAGTTACATTTCTCTGAATAGTCAGCACGAATCAGAAAGCTAATATAAAATAATACAGCAGAGAGCAGACGCTGGCTCTTGTTGAGCCAACTTCAGTTCACTTTTATTTTTGTTCAAATCCTGGAGTTCCATCTTTTTATGGAAATCAGTTTTGCAGTATGAGAATATTTAGAGTTGAAGGAATTACTCCAAGAACGTTGGAATAATGTTCCACATCCCGTATACAGAATAGTCCTACATGGAAAATAATACGTTTCTTATCCCACAGTGAAAAGTCCAGCCATTCACAAGATTGGGTCATCAGGATTCTGTTGAACTTTGTAAAAGTTGAATGCATCGTTTTGTTTTGAATAGCTTGAAACAATGAACCTTTAACAACGATATTAGATATTGGAAGTTAGATTCAGTATTTACTGAGTATCTGCTCAGAGTAGTTTTAATATTTTTGTTTATAAATTATTGTATTTTTCATGCACATGGCAGAAATGATTCGTGCTTTGATTTTAGCATGATGTTTTGTTCTAGGATCCCTGAATATGATCACTGTATCAAAAAAAAAGTAACCTTGGCTGGAAAGTAGTTACTTGGAAAGTATATACAGCATTAGCAATATAGATGTTTTAATCTCAGTTTTAAACTAAAGTTTAAGCTAATCAGGTTAAACTTTGTTTGCTATGCTTTGGATTAGAGCAGCAGGAAATCTCAGGGCTATAGTTTGGACTGCAAATAAAAAAAAACTTCCTAAAAGAAGACAACGTCAAGCCACTTCTGTTTTGTTGCAAAACATTACCTATGACCCTAAATTATAACCAGAAATCACTCAGTTTGATGAAGACTTTTTGATGGAGACCTTTTACCTCTGAAAAGTTAGTGCCCATTACTGAACTGTCTGTTGTATGCAGGACATTTCTTCATTTTGTCTGTTGAACATATATCAGGGCAAGTGACCTTAACTCCATTCTTACTTGGATTTTCAGAAAACGTTTCTGAGTTATGAAGATGGATATTACTTCTACAATTTTTTTCTTGGTGGTTTATTCTGCAGCCTGTCCTTATTTCAAATTCTTCTGATTGCGGTTCTCTGAATCTTTTCCCACTTACTAGAATTTATACGTCCAGATTGGATTTCCTGTTCTCAGATACCAAACTTAGATACAAAACATCTTTTTTGGAAATAACTGAAATCATATAATTTACCCATAAATATTCAATGATCTGACAAATTATATAGTTTAGTTTAGTCAAGTTAAATTGTAGCAATGCAGTAGTAACACTTGGGCTGCTAGAGCTGAAAGGTGTTGAAGATAAATCAATGCATCAGTATTGCTTGGTGAAATAACCATGTAATTTTAACCAGATTTATTTCTTGTAGAACCAAGGTTTCACACCTGATAATGTTCCTGTCTACTGTGCACATACATAACATCTAAATTTCTGTACATTTTTAGTTAAAAGTTGAAACCTATGATTCCAAAGAAAATGTTTGGATTAGTAATTTCAGCAAATCTACAGATTTAAAACACAAGTTATGGAAACGTACTTTAGAAGTAGCTACAGGTAGACATTAACTTATGACCAGTTGCTTAACAACCATTCAAAATTATCACAGCCTAGAAAGGATGCTTTAAGCCTGATTGGTTGTTGTAAAATGTGCTAATCCCCTATGGTTGGATGACTGCATTTTGGGAGTTTGGCTAAAGCAGTGGTTCTCAACCTTCCTAATGCCACGACCCTTTAATACAGTTCCTCATGTTGTGGTGACCCCCAACCATAAAATTATTTTAGTTGCTACTTCATAACTTCATAATTTTGCTACGCTACACATGTGTGACTGGTCTGCATAAGTACAATATGGCGCCAACCCCATCACATACACCTGTATTTGTACTCGTATGTGGGCATATCTGCATGTGGGCAGACCCGCCTGGAGACGGATAGAGGAGCGGTATCTCAGTTCCTAAGACCATTGGAAATATGTGTTTTTCCGAGGGTCTTAGGCGACCCCTGTGAAAGGGTTGTTCGACCCCCAAAGGGGTCGTGACCCACAGGTTGAAAACCACTGTACTAGAGGTTTGCACCGGGAGTGCATGTGCATGCTCGTTTCGCTCACATGTGTGCGCGCTTTTTGCATATGCGCCAGCGGTTCGGGCTGGTTTGTGCGATCCGGTAGCAGTGACGGTGTGACGTCATTGAACTGGCGACGGGGAGCTGGGCCTACCCACACGCCTGTACTTACATTTTTTCCCATTTTTCTGCTCTGCGCATGCGCAGAGTGCTTGTTTTGGGGTTTTTTTCTAGTTGAGTAGTAAATGCGCAAGCGTGGAGTGTGCGTTTTGCGAGCACGTGAGCGAAGCAAGCATGCATGCCGATGCATGAGCAAAGTGCGTGCATGAAGAGAACCAGTAGTAAAGGTTGGTAGAAGCCACCCTTGGTATGCGCAGAAGCTTCTGCGCAGATCATCTCCTGATCGGGGTGGGTTGGTGAAGCCTCCCTCCGATTTTACTTCTGGTTCTAAGAACTGGATAGAACTGGGAGCAACCCATTACTGAAAAAGAAGACCAACCTCATATGGCTGGCTATGATTTTTGGATCCTTTCGTTCTGAAACTCAGTTGATCACCAATTCCTGAAGATTAATCCATTTAATGTAGGTGCTCCATTATTATTCAGTGGAGGACACCTACAACCAAAGACTTTTAATTTGTGATTTGGCTTCTGCACTAGGAAGGGGGGGGGGGGAATCTACTAAAATTAATATGCTTTTAGTGAAAGGAATTTGTTTGTTTTTGTTTGTTTCCTGCCTTTTTTATTTTTTGCAAAATTGGGCTAAGAGAGAACCAACCTGATGCTAACCTCCGCTTAGGAGCGGAGGCAATGCTAACAACCAAAGATAAGAAAAAGTGTGCAACGAAAGATATCTGGTGACCTCTTATTCTGGCAAGTCAAAATAATGACTGGCGCCTCTGTTGACACACAACTGTGGATCTCTTTAGCAGCTGCCTGACAGATTTTGACAGCTACGTCCCACCAGAGATCTGGGAAAAACACTTCAGAAAACTGGACAGAGATGAAGCAGTAAATCACAGATTATTTTTCAACATGTTGGCAAGAACCTACCAACCTGTCACTAGTGGCACCTGCAGAGACCAGGGATCTGATCTCTCACTTTAGGCCCAGGAATGCTCTATGGCAGGGGTGTCAAACTCAAAGCCTGGGGGTGGTGGATCCAGCCTGTGGGGTGCTTAGATCTGGCCTGCAGGGCTGCCCTGGGACCAGCAAAGAACTGGCCTGCAGTGCCTCTGCCAACAAAAATGGAGCACGGGAGGGCTGCGTGCTCTCCTGAGGTCTGTTTTCGTTGGCAACGGATTGCAGGAGGCCGTCGCAGCCAAAAACAGAGCTTGGGAACAATACTCGCTGGCAGAGTACTTGGGCCGCCACAGATGTCCCCGACACGAGTGATATCAAGCTGGCCCCCTGGCCATGCCCTCCTGCCCTCCCACCCCCGCCATGGCCCTCAATGAAATTGAATTTGGCATCCTGCTCTATGGAATAATTTAATCCTCCCAATCTACTCAAAAACAACTAAGGACTCTGTGAAGGGTCAGAGTTCCAGCAACATAGTGCACTTCCTTATTCTAAACAGGGTCACATTCTCTCAGATAAAACTGTTTGGATTTTTGACATTGTGCCTTCTTGTAAACAGTTGAAGGATAATAGCTTGAATAAATGGAATCATATAGTTTGAAGAGGCCATCAAATCCAATCTCCTTTTTAATACTGGAATTCAGGTTAAAGTCTTCCTAGTGTTGGCCTTTGGAAAGGGCCTGAACACCTGACTCGGCCAACTGGCTTGATGGTGGCATCTCATTTTTAGAGGTGGCTAATAGATTGGCAGAAGATCCCATCTGCATCCTGTTTAATTGTTGGTTCTTTTAAAGAGAGTTTTATTTATTTATTTATTTATTTATTTATTTATTTATTTATTTATTTATTTTTCAAACTTTTATGCTGCCCAACTCCCAGAGGACTCTGGGTAGCTCATAACAAATATATCAACAGTACATTATAAAAAAAAAATTATAAAAATTTAAAACAAGTTAAAACAATAAAATCATAGAACATTCATATCCCGTCTGGGGCCGGATCTCGCTAA
>JANHFM010002482.1:169132-179184 GCA_032468115.1 Grayia smithii | reverse complement strand
TTTTATGGTTGGGGGTCACCACAACATGAGGAACTGTATTAAAGGGTCGCGGCATTAGGAAGGTTGAAAACCACTGATCTACAGGCAGACCTCAGGTGAATAACTTTTGACTTAAGGACAACTCCGAGATACGAACAGGCTGTCCAGTACTAAAAATTATGGACTGCATTCTCATTCCTTGAGCCGACAAACTGCTGAAGCCAGGCAAGGATTTCAGGAGGAGCCACTAAAGCTGCCTGTTTTTCATACACAGCCTGTTTTCAGTGGTTATCAGCGATTACTCAAAGCATTGGACAGTTTTGGCTCTTCATTGGCTCAAGGAAGGACGACACTACAGAAGTATTTAATAACTGGCAGTCCTGTCAGGAAGAGTTCTGACTTAATGCAAATTCAAGGAAATGACAGAATTTGGAATCATAGTCACTCTTAAACCAGGGACTATTGGCTTGCTTGCAGATGATACATGATCTTTTGCAAATTCCAGTAATACAGCTAAGCACATTAAGATTGAGTTGAAAGATTTTGCAGAAGTATCAATGTTAACAGTAATTTTTGTAAAAGTCACCCCTCACGGACTTCCATACCTTTCCTAAAATTTTAGGTGAGATAGATAGT
The DNA here is from genome assembly GCA_032468115.1 of Grayia smithii. NCBI lineage: Eukaryota > Metazoa > Chordata > Lepidosauria > Squamata > Grayiidae > Grayia > Grayia smithii. The sequence goes on along the minus strand of JANHFM010002482.1, from coordinate 178,569 downwards.
ATTTTATATGCAAGCACAGAAAGGAAATTCTTGTAATATTTAGGAATTAATATTATGTTAAAAATCAACCAACTATTTCATAATAACTTCATCATAGTGTGGGGGAAAAAAGAAATGAATATGTGGGATAAAAAATATTTAAAAGTTCTGGGGTTGAATTGTGGCAGTAAAAATAATGCTCCTTTCAAAATTAAGAAGAGTTTTATTTGACAAAAAATGACAAAAAAGATGAAAAATTTTATTCTAACATTTAACAAGTAAAAATTAATAGAGGATATATATATAGGAGACCTCAGAAACAAGGAGAATGAGGAATTCCATTTTGTCAATTATATGAATAGCAACAGATTCCCTTCAGGTTGGAAAACTATGGAAGGGAAACCCTGCAGTGGCTAATAGCCATTTCTTTAACAACAAATCTAATCAGCAAAACCAAAATCAAATTTCCACTTTTTTTCCATCACAAGCACAAAATCCAGAAGCTGTTTCCAAATGGAAACAACATTAGATATGTTCTTTTCTCTTAATAAAGCAATCAGTTTAACTATCTCTGCTTCTTTCCTTGCTGTAAGAAATAATATATTTGTTTGCATTTGTTAATTTTTATAACTATTGTCATTTATATTAACAAAATTCATTATATTTTTTTCAGATTCTTGAAACTTACAGGGGAAAAACTATTTTTACATCCATTTTAAAACTCTAAACTTTTCTTTAAAAATAATTCTAAAATCAACAAACTCTAGTACATCGTTTTTTAAACTGCCTTCCTTCTAATTCTTGAAATTTCACTTTCAAGAATATTTTACAAGTTTAGGAATTACACTTCCTTCAAAAATCAGCAGACTGATACCGGATTACACTCCAAATTTGGGTCTACCTATGCTATCCTTACGTGGGAGAAGCCTCTCTTGGGAGACGGAGATGGAGACATAGATTAAACGTAACAGATCCTTTGCGCTGAGTCCCATCCAGGATTCCTACACGCCCAGTAGAAGAGTCGGCAGGTTAGAGCAGGCGAGGCCAGGAAGGGACAGAAAGCTTCATCAGCCCAAAGCCGAAGCTCAGATGCCCCACACAGCCATCCTGCCCCGCCGGGCCTTCTAGGAGGGAATCCACGGAGGTGAGGGGAGCAGAGGGACTTCTCCTCTTCTTGAACCTGGGCACAAGGCGAAGGGCGACCCGGAGGGCGACCCAGGCAGCGTTCCCTTGGCCAAAGGGGCGGGGATCTTGGCCATCCATCCCCCGCCTGCCTCCCTGCCCGGTTCTTCTTCCATTCCCAGCCGAGATGCTGCGAGGCATCTCCGGCCTCTGCTCGCCTGAATGGAGCGAGAGGGGAGCAGGGGGCTGCTTTGGGGGCTTCTTTGGGAAGGAGCTTGCAGGAGCCTCCTGGGTGGCTTCAGGCGCAGCCTGGCAACTTTCCGGGGCAGCTGAGCTTCAGGCGCACAAGAGCGCCGCCTCTTGGGCGGCTCGCTTATTGCTCTTGCCTTTTTCTCGGGGGAAGAAGCGTCGCTGCAAGACCGAGCCCGAAGGGTCGGAGACACGCGCGCGGGAAGGAGACGCGGGAGAGGGCAGATCCACAGAAGCGTGGAGCCAGCAGGATGGGAGCAGCGCAGCGGGAGCTTCCCAGCACGGGAGCCCCGGATGGGAGAGGCCAAGGGCGGCGGTGGGCGAGGCTGGGCAGCTAGAGGATCCCTCCAAGGTATCAGGCTTTGGGCCCTGCAGCGCAGGTCTACAAGGGCGGGGCTCTTTCTGGAGGACTTTCCGCTTCGCCTCGTGACCCAAACTTTCTGGGGGAGCCCCAACCTACATAGAGCCCTCCCTACATACCAGGACAGGGTATTCTTTGAAAATGATTTGGAGGAACTACTTCAGCCCCTGTGTAAATCACCTGTCTGTTGTTTTAGACGCACACCGTTTTTTCCCCCATATAAGTCTGAAAAGAAACATTTCAATTCCTTTAAGAATTTTATTGAGTTGACCTTCATTTGCACATGTTCTGAAACACTTATTTTGAACCATTTGAAATGTACATAAGCATAATGCAAAGCTTGCATTAAAATGCATGGAAATTATCATTAAAATATATTCTTTTTATAATCTGGAATAAGGATGAAGAATTGCTCTATCAAAACTAGAGAAATAAGATACAGTTTATCCATATTTCTAATATATGCTCTTCAAAATCCTTCCCAAATACTTATATATTAACTCATATTTCTGTCATAAAGTGCAATTACTGCCTTTTCTCCTAGAACATATAATCAGTTTAGAAGTTGCTTCTTTCAAAATCCTTTTTAAACTAAGACAATTTTGTACTACAAAACACTAGCTTAGTTCTGAGCACTATATCTCTTAAAAACATAATCTGAACTTCATTTCTTTAGAAAGGATGAGACTTAGCTAAGGAAATTACAAGGTAATAAGCGTTCAAGAAAAAAATGGTAAGCGAACAAAACATCTGGATTGAAATTTTCTTAGAAATTAATGTCTATAACTGTTTTGTCCTATTATAAATACAAACTTCATCGCTTCAAAAAGAAAGCAAGTCTTAGTTCCACTTATATTCATTATTTTCAGTACAGACTCTTGCAATATGATTGGAACTTACATTCAGAAAATTTCACAGGTTAACAGAATAAAAGGTGGTTACAATTCCCCAATGTAATTAATTATATTAACAACACTTCTAATTTTTTACCTCTTTGAATATCTTTTACAGTTGATCAAATAAAACCTGCAAATGAAATTGTGGAAGAGGAGGTTGAAACTGCATCATCTGTAAGAACATTTTTTTACTCAGATTTGTGCTGGCTTCAGAAAACCTAAGGAAGAATTGCCATCTGACAAAGAAAAACAAATAGTGGAGAAAGAAGTGTCAACAGAAGAAATGAGTGTTGAAGAACAATTAGAAGAAGAAAATGAGATACCAGAAAGAGATGGAAGAGAAGTTTCTTTCAAGCTGGTGATGAAAACATGGAAAGAGAGAAAGAGAAAAAGATAAAACACAAATGATCCAAGTTTAATCAGAAATGAATGAGGAGGACTTAGATGTTCCAGTTGCAGGTCCTTCCTCAGAGCTGCTGAGCAAAAAGAATTTGAAGCACAAAATGCAGAGCAAGATTTAATTCCAGTTCAAACTTCAGAAAAAAGAGAAAGGGTAGAAATAACACAACTGGCCCACAAAGTCTTATTTCATAGATTTGCTGTGCCAGTGGTAGGTGGTAAGACAGCAGTTATAACTGTGGCAGAAACAGAGAAAAAGTGGAAAGCAACTGCTGTAAATGAGTCCACTGAAGATGTGTATGATAAGGAATTACCTTAGCGGATTTCTGAAATTATTGAAAAACCATTAGTGGTTACTAAACATGTGCGACAAATTAGAATGGATATTGTTGGGGATACTATAATCAGGGATACACTTTGGAAGCAGATATCGCTTAGGAAGAAGCATCAGTCATTGGAGAGACAATGATTTAATGTATGTTTCCTCTTTATATGTGAAACATTGAAAGAAAATTATCTGATTTGTTTGGGCCAAGAGATATGAATGATCCATCACTACCCGTAAATGGCTCCAACCACCTTAACATGGGTTTCCCATTTGGAGGTGGTCTGAGAATAAATGTTTTAGGACTGCACCATCTAATGGTTGTTATATACATTTTATACTTTCAAGTAAAATGTATGTTTCTTACAGTTAATTCTACATTATATCTGGGATAGCTCGGCTTTAAAACGCAACTATGACGAATAATAATATGCAACCCTACACATTCATGGCGACATTGCAGTGGGCTGTTTTGCGCAAGTTAACTGTGAAAGATGTTATGCCTTTTGTACAAAAAGAAAAATCCACTTAAACTCTGGGGAGCAGGTATCTTTGATTTTTTTTAAAAAAGTCATATCGGGGATTTTTCAGCATTAAAATATAAGCAACTAGCTGGATACCCGTGCTTTGCTACAAAACTATGTGATCGGGCTTGATAAATTGACACTTAAAGCTTGTGGGAGAAATATAGACACAGTCTTGCAGATGTTAGACGGCTAATCAAGACAGATTGTGGAGATGCCCAACTGGTCCTCCAAATTGTTTACAACCAATGCCTTATCCTTCTTGAGGATATTGTCATATCCACATCGAGTAAAACACTCCTACACTTCAGATTTCCACTACCTTCACAAGAGCAAGGAGCTGTTGTCAGCAACCATCAATACCTGAGTGAGCTGTCTTATAATACCATTCAGCTGACAGAAGCAGTTGCTGTGAATGTTCCAAAATTAAATCAAGAACAGAGGAAAGCCTATGATGAAATCATGCAAAGTATTGCTTCTGATTCTGGGCAGTTGTTCTCACTCCAACAAACAACTTGGCCAACAGCATCAACAACTTTCTGCTGGAGAAGCTGTTCACTGAGCATATGAAGTATGAATCTGTGGACTTGGTAATGGAGGTCGAGGATGCTGTACATTACCCTGTGGAGTTCTTGCACACTCTCAACCCACCAGGATTACCACCTCATGTCCTCTACTGCAAGGTTGGCGCTCCAACCATGCTGTTATGCAATCTAACCCCTCTGAAACTGCAATGGCACCAGGCTTCAGGTGGAGAAGCCACGATTTTCACAGGCGTCAATCAGGGTGAAACAGTTTTCATACACCGAATTCCTCTGATTCCCATCAGACTACCACTTCGAGTAGTTGCCTGTTCTCCACGGTACTTTTTTGCAGCTTCCCTTACTTGTGTTTTCCTAATCACATATGTAAATCTTTTCCTGTGCTTTCTCTTCTTTTCCCTTTAACTGGTGTTACAGTAGAAGGAACAGATTCATCTGAACTGAGGAGGTCAGAGTAAGAAGTGATTTGGGGCTGGGACGCTATGCAGGAGAAATTTGGTTCACAATCCGTTGGGCTAGTGGTGGTCGGTGATTGAAACTCATAAGGGAATAATGCTCCAGCTGCCCTGAGTTTGGAAGCAATTCCATAGGTGGAAGGCGTAGACATTTTGGTGGGGTAGCGACATTTAGTACTGTAAGGAGCCCCAGACCGCTCCCGAGTGAAGGAGTGGAATGTCTGCCAGTTTGAACTCGGGCAACTGGCAGTAGGAACAGAGTTCTTTTCAGGTGGGGAGGGGGAGTAGAATATTTAGCTCTTTAGCATCAGAGCGTGTTAATTTAAGGCAACTGGCAGTTGGGACAGAGTTCCTTTCAGGTGGGGAGGGGGAGCAGAATGTCTAACTCCTTAGCATCAGAGCGTGTGAATATAATACTGTATATGAAATACTAATGATCTGATGTCATTTCGAAAAATCCTTTCTTAGTAAGCACCTAGAAGCCAAGATGAACATAGGTGCCAAATTTCAAGTTTGTAGACTTTACCCTTCTGGAGATTTTGTGATGAGTGAATGGAATTTGGCTTTTAGATATATAGATTACTTTTTAAATTATAAAGGTTGTTTCTTTTAGCATATATTTAATTCAACCTTTCTGTTTCACTTCATTGATACAGAACCCAGTGGAGTCCAGGAACCCAAAGATCAGTCAGTCAATTTGGTGGAAAGAAATCTTTTGCACCTTTTCCAGTTTGGTGCTTCCATCAGTGAGGGAAGAAGCAAGGGATCAGAATGCTTGTCTCCTCATCAGAAACTATTAAGTGGTACCGAAGGCAAGAAGAGGTCGTATCAGCAATGAGAAGATTCTTCCTGGGCAGAGTGGTGATCATAGGTTGAACCTGCCAGACAGTTTGCCTCTAGAAATTCAATTTGATCTCTTTGCTTCCACATTTCTGTTGGAGTAATAAAAAAGTCTGGTCTTTTCTTCATCACATTGACCTCATCAAGACAGTCACATCTGTTCAAGTATGTCCCAACAAAAAGTACAAGTACATTTTTCTTTTCAAATTTCAACAATGAAAGCTTGCATATGCTGCTGTGTGGCCTTTCTTAGACATGACAGATGAGCATAATGAAACAATTTACTTAAAGATGCAAACAAGGAGGAGCTTGTTGTTCTTTTATTGTAATATAGTCTATTTAGGTGCCTATATTTAAAATGTTCAGTAATAGATGTCCTGAAAGTAATTAAGAGTGTTTTTTGTTATAACATGATCTTCCCCAGCTACACTTTTTGTTCTTTATGGATGTGCTATTATTGTACTTTCTTTCTTTTCTGTATTTTGATTTGGAAACTATCTTGCTCTGCATTTTGAGTTCAAATTAGTCATCAGCTTCATACTCAAAATGAATCAAAATCCTCATTTGTTCCTGATGAAACTTCAATCATTTTTGTTTCTTCTTTTTTCTCTTTTACTCTTCCCATGTTTTCATCACCATCTTGGGAAAAAACTTCTGCCCATTTTTTTCGGGTGTCAGTTTTCTTTTTCTAATTGTTCTTCAACAATGATTTCTTCTGTTATCACTTCTTTTTCTTCTTTTTCTTTCTCAGACTGCACTTCTTCGTTATGTTTTCTGAAGCTTCTCCTTTTTCAGCTCAACTCTGAGTAAAAAACTTTCTTAGAGGTGATGCAGTTTCAGTGGTTAATGGGCTTATTTCTGAAAGTTGATATTATAGATTACACAGATGTATTTCCTTCTGGAACTCTGTTTTATTGTCCACAGTTCTTTAGTGAGATAGAACAGTGGTAATAACACTGATTACCCAAATGTATTTTCTTATGAACCTCTTAGATGTGATAGAATAGGTAAAAAAATATACAATATACTTGAAGATGGAAAGGAGGAGCTTGTTGCTCTCTGAATTGGATAGTCTATTTAGGTGCTTAAATTTCAAATGTTCAGTAATAAGTGTCCCCAAATTAATTAAAGTTAATCAAAAGTTAACTAGTCACTAAGTTAAATTTGACAGACAATATTTCTATAGTCTTACACTACTTTTATTAGTTCTTTTAATCTATTATTTACAATATTCAGTAGTGTCTGCAAATTAGAGCAGTTATAATAGCTTCTGCCTCAATTCCAAGCTTCTGCAGGTTATTCTAATTGATTGTATTAGAATATATGTTTTCTATGTTGTTTCTAAGGCAGTGGTGGCAAACCTTTTCAACACTGAATGCCGAAAAGGTCGCGTGGGAATGTTGCGCACACATGCTCGTCAGGGCCATGCTCCAGAAAAACTGAACTTCCGGGTTCTAGGTGCATGCGCACCCGACGATCAGCTAGCTGGTTTTCGGCACTGCTGCGCACACAAAGGGATCACACTCCGGAATAGCCAAACTTCTGGGTTCTGGCACACATGTGCACACCTGTTTTCAGCACTACCACGCACGCGGACAGCTGAGCATTGTGCACGCATGTGCGTCAGAAACCTGGAAAACAAACAGGCAAGGTCGCGTGTGCTGGGCGACATGGCTTCACGTGCCACTTTGGGCATACGTGCCATAGGCTCGCCATCACAGTTCTAAGGTTTCATGGATTAAATAAAATTCAAATAATTCATTCTTGTGATTTCTTCAGTATGTAATCCCTATATAATTGTAATACTGGGATCTGAACTTAAGCAGAAGGGTTTTGGATGCCCTTAGAGCTTAATTTTGGGGAAATAGTTTTTATATTTTTTTAAAAAGGTGATCACTAAATGGTCAGGAAGCAATCTGATTGACCAAGCATTTAGAAGTGGTGGTGGGAAGTTTGTACTTTCAGACTTGTAAGACCCTCTTCATGTAGCCTAACAACACGGTAGAATTAGAATGTTGTCATGTTTCCTGTCTAGGATTACCTGGGAAGCCTGTCACAATTTCTGAAGGATCTAGGCACCTGGATGGGATACAAAGCCCAGATCTGGTTGGCCTTTCAGAAGTCCTTGAAGAGCTGATGGTGTTCCTGGGGCTGAGGTTCCAAGTATGTAAAAGGCCCCATTTCCCGATTATGTGTGTCACTTTTTGAAATGGATGGCTATACAAATTGAATGAATAAACTTTGGATATTATTTCTTCAATTTTTTCTCTAAAGAACCTGTACTCTTTTCTCTATTTCATTTTTTTGAAATCTGTATTTGTTTGTATTTGGTATCTGATATCCAATCATAAATGGAGTTACAATTAAAATCTCTGTTTTGCAAAAAAAAATTGCATTGGATCAATCCCAGGACATCTGTTCCCAAAAACATTAAGAAAAACTGATATTTGTAAATAGCCAGATGAAACAAGCTAATGGACTACAGAAAAATTGTTGTGGTTATAGTTTTTAAAAAAAAAATCAGTCCACCATCATACAAAGGAAAAAGGCCTTTAAATATCTAATGGAAGAATTACTAAAGAGAGATAAGAGATAAGGCTATAAGGCTATACTTGCATTTTACTACAAGGAAGAGATATTATTTCTATGACCCCAGAGATAAATAAGGTCTCAATAAACCCAAGGGATGCTTCCTAAGAACTAATGAAGAACCAGCTTTGAGGGTGGTTTGCTTTAATTAAGTTTCATACAGTATATCTTCAGAAGATTTGACAAGGTGATTCTTCGACTTATGGGAAGAATACATTGGGTGTTGTTTGATGTAGTTTATATTAGTGGTCCCCAACCTTTATGGCTTGGTGGCCCAGTGGGGAGGGGAATTGTCCCATGCAAGCAGTGGACCAGCCCAGTGGGGGTGGCCTGGGGTTTGGGAACCTCTGATTTGTATTAACCAGGAAACAAGGGAAAATAGAGAATGGCAACATATTGCAGGTGGTTAATGCAAAGGCAACACAAATTGCAAAGTAGGTTGCTAAAAATGATTATACTAGTCCCCTAAACTGGAGCAGACAGAGGATCTTACCCATCCTGTGAATCTAGCTCTCTATCGGAATAAATGGGATGGGGGGAAAGGAGGGGAGGGGGAGGAAGGAAACTAATGGGAACCATGGGCAAAAAAATTAGAAACGGAATAAGAGTTGGTGTTTCCAAGTTGATAACTTGAAGAAAGGTTTTAAGGCTAGTACCTTCTTTTCCAACAGGGTACTTCAAATAAAGAATATTGCTAAAGCCCAGATTCAAATTAAGATTCTGAGCAATTCTCAGTTTCAGGAGGTAGAAAGAATATCCTTCAAATATCTAGAAAATGATTCTCTTTTACAAAAATCAACCACCAATTTAATAACAATTTTACCCCAATGTGGAAAAAATAGTAAGAAGAAAGAATGGTGGCACCTCAGCCATGATGTGAGCCAAAGGGACAGTCAGGAAAAACAACTGGCATAGAATGGAATGGAATGGAATGGAATGGAATAGAATAGAATAGAATAGAATTCCTTTATTGGCCAAGTGTGATTGAACACACAAGGAAATTGTCTTGGTGCATACTCTCTCGGTGTACATAAAAGAAAAGATACATTTGTCAGGAATCATAAGGTACTTACGATTATTGATAGTCATAGGGAACCAATAAGCAATCGAATCATATTAGGAAACAGTCAATGTAAATCTTAAGGATACCAGCAAC
>JANHFM010002482.1:128964-142047 GCA_032468115.1 Grayia smithii | reverse complement strand
ACCCGGCGTATAAGATGACCCCCCACTTATCTGAAGATTTTAATGGGTTTAAAAGTCGTCTTATACGCTGGAATATATGGTACACGCTTGGTTGTTGGTGTGATCTTGGTTAGTCAACTTCTGTGAAGGATAACGGTGCTGAATTGCCTCCATTTGTTCACAATCTACCTAACAGTGGATTTGTGGAATCCAAATTCTTTGGAAATAATTAAGGTAGGTAATCTTTTCCAGCTTGGTATTAACTTTTTCAGAGGTCCCCAGAAATCTCTTGTACAACTCATGACACACTTCCATATACTATGCTGTAAAGACAGACTTTGTTAAGAATACCCAGAATTTTGTTAGGCAAGGTCTTATTGATTGAAATATCTGATTAATTTCCCCTTCAAAGGAACTAAATCTGAGAAGTTTAGTTTTAGAATGTGAATAGTATCACATTTTAGGTCATACTGATGTAAAAATATTAACAATTCAAAAAGGTTCACATGTTTAAGCACCACTGTCTCAAGAACTGAAGTATGCTATTACTGTGTCTAATATGGTGCTGTCATTGTTACTGAGGACATGATAGAGAAATGAAGCAAAGTTCAAAAAATTACAAGCTCATTCAAATGATAAAATGTACAGTATATCCGAAGTGAGTGCACCCCTCACATTTTGTAAATATTTAAGTATATCTTTTCATGTGACAACACTGAAGAAATGACACTTGGCTGCAATGTAAAGTAGTATAGAGTTTGTATAACTAAATGTGCTGTCCCCTCAAAATAATGCAACACACAGCCATTAGTGTCTAAACTGGTGGCAACAAAAAGTGAGTACACCCCTAAGTGATAATGGCCAAGTGGGGCCCAAGTAGCAATTTTCCCTCCCTGGTGTCATGTGACTCGTTAGTGGTGCAAGGTCTCAGGTGTGAAGGGGGAGCAGGTCTGTTAAATTTGCTGTTATCGCTGTCACTTTCTCATACTGGTCACTGGAAGTTCAACATGGCGCCTCATGGCAGTGAACTCTGAGGATCTGAAAAAAACGTTGCTCTACATAAAGATGGTCTAGGCCCATTATAGCGAACTTATGGCATGTGTGCCACAGCCATATCTCTGAGCACATGAGCTTTGCCCTAGCTCAGCTCCAGCATGCATGTATGTGCCAGCCAGCTGATTTTGGGGCCCACCAGAAGTTGAGAAATGAGCCATTTCCAGCCTCCGGAGGGCCTCTCTGGGTGGTGGGGAAGGCCATTTTCACCCTCCCAGGCTCCAAGAAAGCCTCTGGGTAGGGTGAAAAATGGGTCTACCGTGCCATCGTGTGCCAAAAGCAGGGGGGGATAGGGACGGGGCATGGGGGGAGATTGAATTGTGGGTGTGGGCACACGCATGCATGAACCCCCCCCCCCCGCTTTTGGCACGCAACGGCAAAAAGGTTAGCCATCACTGGTCTAGGCTATAAGAAGATTGCCAAGACACTGAAGTTGAGTTGCAGCACGGTAGCCGTACAGCAGTTTAAGAGGACAGGTTCCACTCAACAGGCCTCACCATGGTCGACCAAAGTTGAGTGCCCGTGCTCAGCATCATATCCAGAGGTTGGCTTTGGGAAATAGACGTATGAGTGCTGTCAGCATTGCTGCATAAGTTGAAGGTGTGGGGGGTCAGCTTGTCAGTACTCAGACAATACGTCGCACGCTACATCAAACTGGTCTACAGGGCTGTCATCCCAGAAGGAAGCCTCTTCTAAAGATGATGCACAAGAAAGTCCGCAAACTGTTTGCTGCAGACAAGTAGACTAAGGACATGGATTTCTGGAACCATGTCCTGTGGTCTGATGAAACCAAGATAAACTTACTTGGTTCAGTTGGTGTAAGCGTGTGTGGCAGCAACCAGGTGAGGAGTACAAAGACAAGTGTCTTTCCTACAGTCAAGCATGGTGTTGGGAATGTCGTGGTCTCGGGCTGCATGAGTGCTGCTGGCACTGGGGAGCTACAGTTCATTGAGGGAACCATGAATGCCAATATGGACTGTGACATACTAAAGTAGAGCATGATCCGCTCTCTTTGGAGACTGGGCTGCAGGGCAGTATTCCAACATGATGACACCAAATACACCTCCAAAATGACCACTGCCTTGCTAAAGAAACTGAGAGTAAAGGTGATGGACTGCCCAAGCATGTCTCCAACCTAAACCCTATTGAGCATCTGTGGGGCATCCTGAAACAGAAGGTGGAGGTACGCAAGGTCTCTTAACATCCACCAGCTCTGTGATGTCATGGAGGCGTGGAAGAGGACTCCAGTGGCAACCTGTGAAGCTCTGGTGAACTCTATGCCCAAGAGGGTAACGGTAGTGCTGGAAAATAATGGTGGCCACACAAAATATTGACACTTTGGACCCCATTTGGATATTATCACTTAGGTGTGTATTCACTTTTGTTGCCACCAGTTTAGATATTAATAGCTGTGTGTTGCGTTATTTTGAGGGGACAGCATATTTACTGTTATTCAAGCTGTACACTCACTACTTGTAGCCAAATGTCATTTTTTCAATGTTGTCACATGAAAAGATATACTTAAAATATTTACAAAATGTGAGGGGTGTACTCACTTCTGTGATATACTGTACTTTCCTCATAAATGCTTTGGACTTTTTATTTTAAAAATGTGCACTGTAAAAAAAATTATGAACAGAGCTATCAGTATATTTTCTGTTTCCCGTTGTAAAATTTCAGCAGTAGGTTCAATTACAAAAATTCTTCCATTTTCTGAAACTAAAGAGCAAACTTATTTTAAACTCTTATGAAAATGTTAAAATTTGACAACTGTAATATTCATGATACATTTCAGAAAGTTAGTTGAGAACCAGATTCTGGGTACAAAGTTAAAACGAGTTTTCTGATGTATCTAGTCAAAAGAGTTTGGATTTGAGAGACCTTAATCTTGCTTCAGAGAAATTAATGCATTTCTTACAATCATTATTTTATTTCACAGCTTTTCAGTTGGTGTTCATACATGCATAATAGTTATGGAGGAAAATCTGTCTAAGGCAATACAGTCAAAGACATTGCTTTGATTAAACTTCTCTTGCTTCTTGAAGAAACATGTCTGAATTTATAAAATCTTTGTGATTAAGCAGTTCCAAAAAATGTTACTGTTTTAGCTGAAGAGAATTTTTAATTTTAACCATTTCTTCATAAATGAATAATATTAGGATTAGGTTTTCTATGAACTGGCTTCCCATAAACATAATGGCATAATGTATACATATTTTTCTTAATTCTATTGAATGTATTGTAAAAAAATGTACAGCTTATATACAGAAAACTGCTTAATGTCATTCATACTGTATATCCTTTTCCTGTAATGTAACGGATAATCTGCATCCATAAGATAGAAAACCAGCCTCATAATGTTTTTACATCATGAATTCCAAGAAAACATAGTAATTGATGAAATATGAAATTAAATGCAGTGACTCCCAACATTTTGTAGCAAATGTCCATAAATTTATCATGACATTTGCTCACTTTCCAAAATGGACAAAGTTGAAGTGCAATAAACCTGTTGCTCGGATAGCGACTAGTCTTGTAAAATGTCTGTTGCAATGTATTCCTAGTATCAGAAAAACACTCTTCCAAGTTCAAACATGACCTGCAACATAAAACAGAATTTTGCTAGCTTGCACGCTTATTTGGCTGACGTCTATTTTTAGTGTTCGCACAAAGTGCTCTATGCCAAGGCATCAGGGATCAGTAACTTCCAAACCAGAAGCACAAAATATTTGGGGGGGGGGGGGACTGAGGGAAACCCCAAAACAGCAGAATGAATACTGAATTCTACACAGTGGTCATGGAATGGGAACAAATGGGGAGGTTCTATAGAAAAGAGAAGAATTGTAAGATGCGTAGAGACCTGAACAAATAATACACCACATCACTGCTACGCTTTTGCAAGTTTATTGAATTTAGATTTTTTCCCTGTATTATTGTTTTGAAATCCAGCACTTCCAAACTTTTAAACTATTTGGCACCTGTTAACTATGGCTGTATTAGGACAGGGCTATTTGATTTATAATAGTAACCAGGGAATTTATTATTATTAAATTTATGTGTCACCCATCTCATGGTTTCAGGCAACTCTGGATGGTTTACAATGTAATAAAACATGACAGATTTCAAGCGGAGCAGCAGTGATGCCTTCTCTGTTACTGCAACAACCGCTTCCAGTCTATGGTTTTTCTTTTGGGGTGCCCATGCCAACCAGCCCCCATGCCAGAAGAGAGAGGGAGGATCTCGTCTCTGATGGCAAGAAATTCTAATGTATGGGGGTATGTGGCAAAAAAGGATCATCTGGACCCCACTAGCCAAAATTCCTTGGCTGATGGGATCTGCAGTAGGTTCCTGCCAGAATGAGGACTGGGTTGATCCCATTGGGAGAAGATTTCTTAGATCTCCTGGACATATGCCATGGAGAGCTTTAAAGGCTTTAAATAACTAATAACTTGAATTGGACCAGGAAGCACATCAGCATCCAGTGCAACTTGTGCTAACTCATGTTACATGTGCCACCTAGAGGCTTCCAAAGCTGCATTGCCACATTCTGGACCAACTGTAGATTCTAAATACTATTCAAAGATGCCATGTACAGTGCATTGCAATAATCCAAATGAGAGATGACCAGGACACAAATGATTGAGGGCATGGCCTCACAATTCAGGAAAGGGCACAGTTGATGCACACCACAAAGTTATGCAAAGGCTGTTCTAGCCATAAGTGCCACCCAAGTATAGGAGAACTCCTGTGTTGCACACCACATCTGTCTGGTAGTGCCACCTCCTCCAGAACAGATTTATTTATTCTTCAGTAGCCACCTTTGCTTTGATGTCATTTGCTGCTAGGAAGGCCTGCATAGGTAAGCTTTAGGTTTTCTATTACTCCCTTCTGTGTCTATCTACCTTGTCTGCCTGCATATGAAAAAGTTTTTTGGGGATGGGTAGTTATTCTTGCCTGTGTTCAGAAATTGTACTTGCTGAAGGCTTTAGTAATTAGTCTACTAGCTGAGTTTAGCATTAGAATAGGGATTTACAACTGTCCCCACCCCCACCCCCAGAGAGCAGCATTTAGGCTTCCAGTTGTGGAGCCAGAAACAAAAGATAAATGTTATTTAATTAGACATAATTACTATGATTACTCCTCATGTATTCAATCCATTCTCATCATTTCCCTTTGCATTATACATTTGGAGAAACTCAAGGCCATTGCTATGATTTGGGGTATTGCAGCATGTGTAAACTTCATACTCTCTGGTATGGATACAACACTATCCAGGAAGGTTCTGTGAGCTTGGAGTGGTGACAGTGAGAGAATGATATGGGATGATAATATACTTAAAATCTAGTCACCAATTCAATAGAATGGATATTCAGCTATAAGCTATAAACCTTGCTCCTAACAATTGCTCTCCACAATGTTGAGACAAAGGCTACCTTTAGATAATAAGAATTTCAAGATTGGAGGACAGAATTTCTAGGCCTTTGCTGAACAAGTAATATCTAATAAAGAATACATGACTCAAATGACAACGGAGAAGGAAGTTGCCACTGTATTTTTGATTGGGACTATTTTGCATCATTGAATTCCTAAACAGTACTATTGGCAACACAAAGTGAAATAGGCAATAGAATATTCAATACATGTAAACAGCATGTAAAACATTAAATTACCATTAAATCTTTGTTCAGCCTACATACCTTGCACAACTCATGGAATATACAAAGTGATCCAACATGCACTGTAATGAACTTATAAGTTGGTCTGATTTATATGGCTATAAAATAAGGCTATGAGTGTATCGTAAAGTAAAGTAGTATAGTAAAATTGACAAGCTATTGTACTATCCTGAATTCTCTATTTTTAAATAAATTTATGGAAACTATTTTAAAGTTATTTGGAAACTTGTCCCTTGTCTAAGGAAAGTGAATTTTTAAATTCAGTGTACTTGTCAACATTCTGCATGTTTTAGGAAACAATTTTAGTAAACCAACCTCTATTGTGATGAGTATTACTATCATCCATTCCAAGCGCAGAGCATGTTTTTCATTCAAATGATTTCTCATCAGATCTGTCAGTTCTGTGCACTGCTGGAGCTTTTCATTTACTACCTTCAGTAGTAAGGATAGAAAAGTTGATGTTTCAGAAAACCTTGAATAAACAATTTCTTAATATAAGTTACTTCCAAAGGTGAATTTATTGAAATAAAAAATGTGGAGAATTACATCACGTTTCTATAAACTGAATATACTAGAGTAGCTAAGACTGAACACTCAGAACAATTCTTAGTCTTGGGAGATGTGATTTTTCAGCATTCACACAATAGATTGCAACATGTAGATAACTCACATAATCTCAGGCTTTAATTTCTTTTCTCCACTTGCATGCATTTATAAATTTAAATAGAAATATATTTTTCTATTGATTATTTCTTGTATCGAACTTAAGGAAATGTTTAGGTGTCAGCCCTCATCACAATTGCCCTCTGAAGCATTTAGTTAAATTGTGTAAGATATGTATCATAGCCTAGTATACTTCACCAAATAATAATCAAGGTTTAAGTCTAGTTTAGCAAAACTCATCTAACAATGCAATAGGGTTAAATATGCCCAAACCTTTAATAAAGCTAACAGCAGAGAATTTCAACATAAAATTAGAAGCAAATCCTGAAATAAAGCCGAATGTAAAACAGTTGTTTGGCAGTGTGAATATATATTTTTATATATTCACATAGATTGCTTAATTGCAGCATTTTACTCCTGAAAACTATAGCTGAAGGTTCTCTATCATGGAACAGAGGAGGGCAAAAAAAGCTTCCTGTGCTCTTTTACTTGCTGCCTGAAAAAAATTACTTAACTTAAAAAACAATTTTGAGATACATGGGGCATAAATGTGTCAAGATTTCACTATGAAATTGTAGTTAAAATGCTGCAGAATCCTAAGGTAACACGTATCTATCAGTTACCTAATGATTATTAGATTACTACTAATACTTATTCCATGCAGACATGTATCTTATGAGCCAGGCTATACTTGGATCTATAATGTGAATTCTATTAAAAGTCTATTTTTTTAAAATCCATGGTTCCTCAAATGGAATTGTCAATTTCATCATTTCTTATTGGACTGCGAAGATTCTGTGAAGTTTAAAAAAACCCAGACTTTTTTATCCATGTGCATTAATTTAAAGACAGTAGTGAGGCCATTTTATTCCTGAATCCCATTGTTCATACACAGGCACAACACTTTCATGGCAGCAATCACATATTAAAAAGCAAATTTATATTAAAAAAATTACTTAATTTCATTTTAAACAACTGGGCTATATCAAGGGCATCCAAAAACTACCTGTTCAATCTGTTACTGAATTAAAACGTATTTACATGCTAATACTACCTATAATATAGTCCAGAAACCAGTAAGAATATGTGGAATCTAGAGAAAGTTTCATGAATATTGCTACAGATTGCTATCCCAGTGAGCTGGTTCATTCTAAATAATGATGCTCTGTAAAGCTAAACTGACCCCTACTATACATTAAAAACATTTTAGAAACCAATGATTACAACCATATGGCATCAATGTAGTACATAAATCAACTGCAGCCCTCCAATCTATGTTATGTAAACCAAATGACTTAGTAGCCTAAGAAGAAAGATCAGAACTCATCTATAATATAAACTGTAAAAGCTAGTATGTAGGACAAACAGGCAGAAGATAGCAGAGTACATCCATGAACACTATTTAGCAACTGGAAAGTACAGTGAAAACTCACAGCACACAGAAACATTGAACTGTAATTTCAACTGGAAAACTCAGTACCCTAGACCAAACTAAATCCAAAAAAACTATGGAGTTCCTGGAAGCTTAGCTTTCAGACAAGCTCATCCATTAATAGACACATAGAGATAAACCGCATTTACACACCTTTCAAACAAGACAATTAAAAAAGCTAAGAAAGAAACAAAAAGACCAGAACACATTCTCTCTAGCAACCTAGACCCAGTTAATCAGGGATTAACACCAGACAAAACAAGCAAAAAGCAATACTCCAGTCAAGGAACTACTGAAGAAAAAGTTACAGTTCCACCAACACCAGGAAGGCAAGCTACTGTATATATAGAGAGAGGGCACTTTGCCAATAATGAAACATCTGCTAGCAAACAACCATGCTTAGAGCACCAATGACTCCACAGTTAAACCCTGACCTACTTATATTCTCTTCTATTAAAAAGTGAATTTTGTGGAAAGTAGTACTTTATGTTCACAAGTTCTTGATTGGATTTCTAAACATTTTTTTTGTTACCATCTAACAATCATCTTTTTCTAGGGGACACTAAGATACACTTCTGCAATATCCCCATAGCAATATATTGAACATATTTTAAGAAAAAACATCCAAGTAATTTTTAAAGTCAACCATTAATCATAAAGTACTTTAGAAAAAGTAAAACAGCAGAGAATCTGTAAAAGCAAGTTTTTGTGAAAAACTCCACTTGCTAAATTGTTGGTGACAACTGTTCCTTCACCCATCAGAATTACATGAATTTAAGAAAAGCAATTGCTTTTTTAAAAAAATCCTCTAAAGCTTAGATAAAAATAGTAAAATAATACCTTAACTCTGCGATCAATACTGAGAAACCGATGCATTTTATCATACAGTTGTTCAAGATGTTCTCTATCCCAGTAGAAATCTGGAGTAATCAACAGATCAGAACTCAGATTTATATGATGCCTGAGGAATAAAAGATAAGTTCTTATTTAAAAGTCAGTTACTGAATTGTATTTTGCATATTGCACTGTTGTAAGTTGACACAAACTAATACTCTTTGGACAAACACCCTTCATGTAGCAAAAAACTTTGTTACATTATCACAGCTACAGAACTTATAGTTAAGTTTTCAATCTTCATATAAACATTCTATTCTTTTAGAACCTGATTAAAGCTTTATATACAACATGTTATCACCTTTTATTTATTCTGATACATGTGTTTTACTACAAACTTAGGTTATCAAGTTGAAGAAAATACAATTTATCCAGTTTACAATTTAACAGCATAAGCATAATCATTTCCAGTTTTTAATACATTTATATCATTTGTCACATCTAAACAAACCCCCTCACATAGTGATTTCTGCATCATTTCATGGGGCATATTCTAATTATTCAAACAATCTTGACATTTCAATGGCATGTGACTTGGGCTTAGCTGTAATGAGTCTTTCCATTGTATTTAAGACCATTTCCTATTCTTTAGGTTTTTGTTCCTTTCAAGGGTTTGCATGTTCTCTCATAGTAAATTGAAAAGTATACTTTTTGCTATAAACATAAAACATTTTAAAAGACTATGCTAGATTTATAGGTAGAAATATAAGTATCACTATAGAAAAAAACTACTGGTATTAAAAAAAACCCAAAATACAATGGGATTAGTTTGAAGAAGGTTTATCTTTGTGCTGATAGTTAATACTATGTAATACTATGTATATATATATATATATATATATATATATATATGTATGTATGTATGTGTGTATGTATGTATGTATATACATATACATATATCATGGTATTTGTTGTTGTTGTTAAAGATTGCTTTTAAAACTGACTCTAAAACTTTACATTTTAAAATGCAATATTTTTGCTTGTCTTTAATTCAGATACCTCAAGGCAAACAGTTCCCCAATTTTCTGCATAACATCAGCATGAGACAGTTTCAGTTTCTTTCTTAATTTAAGCATCTGTAAGAAGAGAGTAATAAACCAGTAAGAACATAACTGTTTTTTAGATGTACAATATTATCCACCCTGATGCCAACTGCATTCTTTACTTGAACTGGCAGAAGCAATCCTGATGACAGTAAAGGTCTACCAGGAATTTCATATTAACTTTGGGAGGTGGGATAGGCAGTCTTGCCATAGATGGTTTGTGATAACCCTATTGTCACGGCTGGAGAACTGCCTGACAAAATTTAGGTTTAAATTAAGATCTATCCTGCTTTGATTTTGTTTCAGGTAAATTAGGGCAGAGAGAAACTTTGACAGGTTTGCAAGATTCAGTCATTTTATCTATAATAATCACTGCTGTGCCTGTTTCTTGATCCTGCCTGCCCTAAAAGGTTGACACTATCTTAATAAATGCACTTAGAATCCTGCTGTGAAAGGTTTGAATGGCACCTTAAGAACAGAATACTTCACACTAATGTAAACACATTGTTCCAGATCCAAATTCCTTGTCTTCTCCAATTTAATGGAATCCTTTTCAGCCTGAGAATATAGACCACAAGGAAGTTGTGGTTCACCCTATTGTTCTCTTGATCCTTGACCATCAGGGCTAATTAGCCAACCAATCAAGGGAGAATTGTCTAGGTGGATAAATATTGAATGCATTTTATCCTAAAAGGAAAATCTCTGGTGCTCTTTGAGACTGTTGTAATACTTTTCCCCCAAAAGAAATCTTGCAGAGCATACTATCATGGTTTTTGTTGTTGTTGTTGTTAAAGAAAGTATCCTTGAAAAAAGAATATTTTCCAAAACACATTGGTCTAAATCAAGCAGGAGGTGTGAGTCTGGGAGGACCTCCAGATTGTGCATTGGTTCTGTCTGATGCAAACCAGCCCATGCAGAACCAAAGATGACAAATCCTCAGGATCTATTCAAAGTAATTAGATATTCTCTTATCATGTTTTTATAAGACCCAATCTTCAATTCAAGTCCTTACATTTTGCTCTTCACTACTACCTGGGGAACACAATATTTTGCTATCTTCAACATACAACTACTACACTGATACTTTTTTCTTTTACTTTGAATGTATCTAAGTAACTTTTTTCTTTTCTTAGTATAATATGCCAACCATTCTGAATTTTAGCTTTCCTGGCACCTCTAGAGTCCTGAGCAGTCTATACTTTTTATTGATGGCCTATTCCTCTTTCTACTCCTATATTTAACTCTGTTACAGATATCCATTTTCTAACAAAAGGATCAACTTTAGCATATTCTATCATTTTCAAAGTGAGTAAGAAACAATTCTCAGGTTAATTAACTGTGAGAAGTTAATTTTTTGTATTTCAAATTTGCATGCAGGTTTTTCTTCTTGGCATCCTATATATTGAAGTTATTGACATGAGCATTCATAATAAACATGTCAATCTACATTCAAGCAAATAGTTTCCCACACACATAATAGGTATAATTAAAACAACAGGGTTTTCCCCTTAGACACATGAGTTTAGTTAAGCATTTTGTAAAGTCATTGAAGTTAACTTGGAAGTATTTCATATCTAACTGTTCAAATTTAATACAGAGTTTCACTGAAATTTTGATCTGGCAAACAAATCCCAATTTATTTCTTGTGCCCAAGAACAGATGATAAATACAACAATCCAAATTCATTCATCTATGGTGTTAAAAATCTGCAAATTTCCCATACTTAATTTTATGGAAGAAAGAAAAAAAAACAGTAAGTACCTCAGGTATTGATTGGATAGATTCTACAAAATTATCCAGTGATGTTTCCCAAATGGCTAGTTTTACTATATTAGAGAAAAACATAAAAATATATTATTCACATTTGCTACACTTCCAAGTTTTATCATAAAAATGGAGTTCATGAATGCATTTATAATGTATAAGGCACTCAAAAAAAACTGCATGAAACATCTATAGTTACAACTATTTTGAACGATTTGCTCAGTCTCACAGCACTTTCTCTTGCATGCTAACTGAAAAAGAGAGAATGAGAAAATGAAGGAAGGAAGGAAGGAACCAGACAACCTGTGCCCTGTTGAGTCATTGTTTCAAAGATATTTTCTTACCTAAAAAGGGAAAACAAATGACCAAGAGTGGGCCAAAAAACAACAGGAGCAGGAGAGGCTTCCAATTTCCTGCCGGCTTCCCCATTGTGTTTCCATTGTGGAAATTTGGCAGGGAACATCAGAAAAATCCTTTCCTTCCTTTCTCTCTTCCCCTTTCCCCCTCCAACAGGCAGGTAAGTGGCTGTTGCTGAGTGGGAGAGGGAGCAAGGGATTGTGAGACTAACTGGCAAACTCTCACAAAATAGAGATCATGTAACCGCAATAGCAGTCAATAACACTGAAGCAGCCACAACTTTTCAAAATTTCATTTTCTCAAGGAATCATGATGCCAGATTTTGGGCACCCGCTGTAGGTTGGTTCATTTGAAGGACCTTGGTTCAAAATTAGTTACTCTATGAACAGTGTTTTGCATAGTTCAAAATCATGACAGCAAAAGTTTTAATATCAAAATTGATTTTTATTTTTGAAAAGGCGACTGGGCTTTTCAAAAATAAAAACACTTTTGATATAACTGGATGGCTGAGAATCTTGATAGACAAAAATTTTAGTAGTACATAGACTATGCCATTGCAAATAATTTATGCTTCACTGTAGACTTGTGACCTTTAATACTACCTTTGAGAGCTAGTTTTATGAAGAGGGTAAAGCATCAGGCTAATACTGTTAATTCTAGTCCTGTTTTAGGCACAAAGGCAGTTGGGTGACCTTGGGATAGTCACTTTATCTCATCCCTAGGAAGGAGGCAATGTCAAACCACTTCTGAAAAACAGAAGAAACCATGTGTATTACCTTTAGTAGACTGCATAAAATTTAAGCATTCCTACTTTGTAGAAAATAATATCATAAAAGTAATGTTTGTCTTTGGGCTGAAAGAGGCATGAAATGGGAGGTTTATGTGAATTGGGAATAGAGTATTTTGATTTGAATAGGGCAACAGAAATTTTACCTCTACTTTTTAGTAGGAAAGCTATTATCAATTAGAGCTGGAAGGGACCTTGGGAGTCTTCTAATCCAACCCCTGCTCAAGCAGGAGACCTTATATCATTTCAGACAGGTGGCTTTCCAGTCTTTTCATAAAAACCTCCAGTAATGAAGCATCTACAACTTCTGAAGACAAGCTGTTCCACTGGTTAATTGTCTTCACAGTTAGGAAGGTTGTCCTTAATTCCAGGTTGCTTCTCTCCTTGATTAGTTTCCATCCATTGTTTCTTGTCTTGCCTTCTGGTGCTTTGGAA